>JAMKCH010031569.1:0-60423 GCA_023653785.1 Ophioderma brevispina | reverse complement strand
TTCAAAAAAGTGGACCTTTTTTGTAAAAGTGGACCTCGACCCCCTAAAACGGTCCCTTTTGAACATCTCATCACCAAAAAGTGGACATTCTTGTCAAAATTTCTCTACATTTTAGACCTTTTATGCAAAAAGTGGACTTTCCCCTTTTGTGGAATTTGGGGGGGGGGGGCGACCACACCCCCGCACCCCTCCTGCATATGGGACTGGGAGCTTCTAAAAGAGAAACATATCTTAATTCTCCTTTTTTGTTTTTTGTTTTTAAACAATAATCTCCTGTGTTTGGACACCATAATGACATCATGTCAGATGATGATAATCGGCGGCACTCCCTGTGTTTTTCCATACGTACGTTTAAAGGTGACTTAAGCAACAGGCAATATCCCCCAAGACTAGTAGTCCACATGACGTCATATAATGTCAAAACACAAAGTGTTATGATGAAACAAAAACGTGAATTATGTTTCAACATTCTAACAATTCTAACAAATATTCTTTAGCAAATACAAGGATTTTTCATACGTACTTTAGTCTAGCTACTACGTAATTATGCAAAAAGTTGTTTTTATGATGGTGCAAAATTCTAAAACTTTGAAGTCACATGACCCCGAAACGGCTGATAGCCCCAAGAATGTTTTTCTTTTAAATCAAAGAACATAATCTAAATATCATTTTCTCATCTGCACAAAACCAACAATTCACCGTTTTGGATTCTATGATCTGTTAAAATTGGGTCTAAAAAGATGGGTTTTTTAACATTCCAAAAATGAAGCATTTTAACAAGGCAACAGGTGGCCGAATGGCAACACTGGTGAACAATTTTTTGTTCACAAGCTCTGAAAGGATATGGCTATGCAAATATTTATTTGTTTGGTAAAAATGTTTCATAGTCTGTCATTACCAGTGCATTGAATTTTGCATATTTTTCACAATGAAGTGTGTCATTTTAGGCCTAACATTACTGCATGGGGCACCATAACAACAATTGACTGTTGCCATGGCAACAGACATCTGCTGAATTTTTAAATATTGTTTCAGTAGGTTTGGGCCAATGGCCTGTCATCTGACAAAGTTTTAAAAAAATCTATTTTTTTCGTGTCCAAAACCTTGAGGATCTACGAAAAATTGGGTCGTAAAAATGTTGGTATCTGGAAAAAGCTACTATTTTCTCATTTACCCTGTAAAATCTTAAGGCTAAAGGATTGGTTTGGATGTTATGAGAGAAAATGTGCCCCATTTTGGTCA
Source organism: Ophioderma brevispina (assembly GCA_023653785.1). Classification (NCBI taxonomy): domain Eukaryota; kingdom Metazoa; phylum Echinodermata; class Ophiuroidea; order Amphilepidida; family Ophiodermatidae; genus Ophioderma; species Ophioderma brevispina. Next base: position 59,181 of record JAMKCH010031569.1, on the reverse strand, counting down.
ACCAATATTAATTTTACACAGTACTCTATAGGTATTATAAAATCATGTTTTAGCTCTGACATCAAAATTGGTAGAAATATTGGCACGAAACTTTGCAGGTGGGGTTTTGGGGTGAAGGCCATTCTATCAAGATGAAAACTTTATTTACTTAAATAGGGTCATCCATCTTTAATCTTGAGTACAGAGCAGAATTTGTTTTTCTTGGAACAACACTGACAAAAGGTTGCTTCTCTTTGGTCAGTGTTAATTTAGCAGTATGTTCCATGAGAAACACAAACGTATCTACTCTGTACTTAAGCTTCATAAATGTCTCAAAAAGGATTCCCCAACAGAACAAAGTAAGTTAAGAATGTCAAACCACTTACTGGATTGGAATAGGGCCAACAGTCCATTCAAATTCTGCATACTCTTTGTTTTTATATAGTCTAACGACCTGTGTCAGCCATGGTTGGAACTGCTGGTGGACTTCGTGAACAAGGCTGCCCATGAAATATAATAAAAATTGGTAACACAAATCGGCTTTTGGTTTGTGGTCTGTACTGCTATACCATTTTGACACATTTTGGGGTTTTGCCCTTGAATGAGGTTAAGCGCCGCCATCATCTGTAAACAAGTTTAATCTTTCCATTATGTCGATCATTTTTTAGGAATTAATAGACTGAACTCTTTAAATAAATCCCATCCAAACATGGAACTTTTATACCACATATTCACACACACACATATTGCCAATCCAAAGATTCTATCAAGGAAAAGGAAATTAATGTAACCCACCTACTTCCACCGTAGTTTTCTCTCTGTTAGAGAAGGGTCATCACCAACATACCTAATTCCAAAATTTCATTTGAATCCGACATAAACCATTTTAATATGTGAACACAATTTTGGTATTGCAAGTAAGCCAGTTGAGTCGTATGTACAAGCTATTTTCTAAATAAACAGATTTTAGTATGTAGGGCATCTAATGGGAAAGAATCGTCAAAATATTTTGCATATGAGATGAGAAAAATATCAATTTTCTAATGATACCTATATCTCAGGTTTGATGGGGTGAAACGTGGGTCAAGACTGAGGATCAGGGACTGCCTCTTTGTCTGGTTACTATTTCATGGAGGGTAAAACCACCATGCATTACCGTATATCATTGCCGACAAACGACCTACATCAAACAATTTTTTTTACCTTAACCCAAGAAATAAGCCACTGATCCCTTTGTACAGGATAAGGGTCAGAGGCATTAGGTCTAAAGTATAGGCTCCTATGGCTGATATTCACTAGTCCGCCTCATCACGTCAATGGGCCGTAACTCTTTATCCACATGTCAGCCTTGCCGCCTCAAAGAGACGCTAAGGTTGGTTCTTAAATCCACCATGTATTCAACAAGCCTGTATGCAATCAATGTTAGGCTTATAAGCTGTCAGGGAAATAGGAAAGAAAACCTGTTTAATCCTTATACTTTAAAGGGGCACAGACAAGTTGTTGAAGATAGATTGTCAATATCCTACTGTCCTAATTTTTATTTGGGAGACCATGACCTGTACAAGAAGTCGGTGCATACACATCATAAATATGCTACGGGCTAAGTGCTGTTAGTTCAAAGACTGTTGTACAATGTTTTAGCCAAATGAAAACTGGCTTTTTTAAACTTGTAACAGGCGAACTCCGTATTTACTACGCGATGCGAAATGTCCCCCCGCATGTCCGCGATCACTAACAATGCGATAAATGCAACTACTCAGCACCCCACCCCCCAACCCGTCCCCAACACCCCACCCCATCCCCAACCCCCGCAAAAACCCACAACCCTTCCCCACACCCGCTCGCCAAATCACGCCAACAACCCCCGCAACCCCTCCCCCCCCTCCCCAACACCCCATCCCCCTTCCCAACACTCTGCTGCAACACCCCACCCCTCCTTAATACCCCTCAACACCAATACCCTCAACACACCCCCAACCGCAACACACCACCCCCTCCTCCACAACTCCCCGCTTACACACCCTCCCCCCTCCCAAACCCTCACCCTTCTCCCACACTCCACCCCTCCCCAACACTCCAACCTCCCCCCCCTCCCCCCCAGCTTCCACCCCCCTCCCCAACACTCCACCCACCTCCCCCTCACCCCACACCCGCCCCATCCCTAACACCATTCAACACCCCCCCCGCCCCTCCTTAAAACCCACCCCTCACCCCCCCCACCCCCCGTCACACAACCCCTCCCCCACCCACCCCCCGCCCTTTCCCCTTTACCACGTCCTCCCCCCCTTTCCCCCTAATCCCCCTCCCCCCGCCCCCTGCTCCAACGCGTCCACACCCCCCTCAACCAAACCCTCCCGACCCTCCCCCACCGCCCTCACGCCTTCTCTCCCCACTCCCCCCCCTCCCGCCCCTTGCCCCCCCTCCCCTCCCCCCCCCTCCCCCCGGGGGGCCGCGGCTCACCTCACCCCCCGATTCCCGCACGCCCACCCCCTCCCCCCCTCCGCGTTTCCGCCCCCCCCCCCCTACGGACATCAATCGGTCCCCCCCGCCCTCTTTCCCCCGGTCCTCACAGCTCCGACTCCCACCCCCCCCCCTCCCCACTCTCCCCTCCATCCTCTCCCCCCCTCCCCACCACACCCCCCCGGATTCCTTCCGCACGTGGCATAGTAGGCTCATGTGCGAAGGATTTTTGCCTATCCGGCGTACCGTTTAGAGATATGTGCAATTAAAATGCATATTCTTAGCTCATTTGGCATACGCATATATCACATACTTTCAAAATTGCAAAAATAAGGGACGCGGTGCCAAATAGGTCGTCCGATGTATGTGATGGTTCTCGAATCATTTCTGAAGAATGCACAATGTCAGTTTTGGTTTACATGCACTCACCTGAAAATGTATTCTGAGTCAGTAATAACAGAAAAATATCAATGTTGACAGGTCATTGTCCCATACCACCCATGACCATGTCCCATACCTCCAGGACAATGTCCATACCTCCAGGACAATTACCCATACCTCCAGGACAATGTCGCATATCCCCAGGACAATGTGCCATACTCCAGGACATATCCCATACCTCCAGGACATCTCCCATAACCCCCAAGACAATGTCCCATACCTCCAGACAATGTCCCATATCCCAAGACAATGTCCCATACCTCCAGGACCATGTCCCATACCTCCAGACATGTCCCATACCTCCATAACAATGTCCCATATCCCAGGACAAAATGTCCGCATACTCATGAAATGTCCCCATAACCCAAGGACAATATAACAGACCCCAGTGCAATGTTCCATACCCCAGGACCATGTCCCCCATACCACCAGGACATGTCCATACACCAGGACAATGTCCCAAACCTCCGGTACAATGTCCCATACTTCCGGACATTCCCAATCCCCAGGACAATGTTTCATATCCCAAGAACAATTGTCCCATAATCCCCGGACAATGTCCCATTCCCCATGACAATGTCCCCTACCACAGGACATTGTCCCATACCCAGGACATGTCTTATACCCCAGGACAATGTCCCATACCCCAGAACCATGTCCCATACCCCAGAAAACACATGGTCCCATACTCCAGGAGAATAATCCCATACCCGCAGGACAATGTCCCATACCAGAACAATGTCCCCTACCACAGACAATGTCTCATATCCCTCAGGACAATGTCCCTACCCCAGGACATGTCCCATACCTCCAGGAACAATGTCCCATACATCCATGACAATGTCCCATATCCCAGGAAATGTCCCCATAACCCCAAGACAATGTTCCATACCAGGACAATGTCCCATACCCCCAAAAGGGAAAAAAAAAAAAAACCAAAATGGATTTCTATACTTCCAGAACAATGTCCCATACCTCCAGAAATGTCCATACCCCCCGGACTATTTTTCCATACTCCAGGACAATTTCCTATACCCCAGGACAATTCCTATACCCCAGGACAATGTCCCAACCCCAGGACAATGTCCCATATCCCAGACAATGTCCCAAACCCCAGAACACTGTTTTCAGCCCTGTTGACTTACAATCTCCAGATATTGTGTTCATCACAAGTGTCAATGAAAATCAAGAAAATAGGTCAAATATGCTAATTAATTATGCAAATTAGGTAATTAGAATGCAATATAATGTTGTAAATTGAATCAGTTTGAGAATCCATAACCCCGCACCCCTACACCAAAGTTCAGCCCTGTGTGAAATACAGATCTCCAGATATTATGTTCACAAAAAAGTGTCAATGAAAATCAGAAAAATAGGTCAAACTATGCTAATAATTATGCAAATTAGGGTACTTAGAATGCATATTACATGTTTGTAAATTTAATAAGTTCGAGAATCTGTAACCCCGCATACCTTCCACCAAGTTTCAGCCCGGTAGCTCGCACGAATCTCCAGATATTTTGTTCACAAGAAAAAGTCCAAGACGACAACGACGCCGCAGACGACGTACACAAGGATCATGCTGCCATAACGTCTGTCCTCGGGACGACCTCACCCTCCTAAAAAGATGTGGCCCCTGATAGGCTTTCATGCAGGCGCAGGAATTGATGAGTATCCAATGTACGTTGTCAAAAATATAGCAATTTATGCTGATTGTTGATTATTTAAATTACACCAAAGTGCCCAAATCAAACAGGTTGAGAAACTCTTCAGACCGCTTCCTTCCACCAAGGTTACATCTTCATACACCTTACGGAACTCCAGAAGAATTGTACACAGGCCTCCTGCCAGGATAATTTCATTACAATATGCAAATTAGTACTTAATTAGCTATTTTAGCCCAAAATCGAATCGGTCAGAATTCATCAACCCGCTTCTTTCCAACCAAGTTTTACATCATTGTTGCCCTACGGAACTCCAGATAAATCATATACAACATGGGTTAACATTTTTATCACCAGGACGGACGGACGAACGGGACGGCGGATGCACACAGAACGGACGATGTTCCATTTTATTGTCCCGTTCTGAACTCGTTCGGAGGGGCAAATAAAGCACACAGTGCACAACACACACAACACCTTAAAAAAACACATTAAAGAAGCTACATTGTGGGGTTATTAATAAAAATATCTTCTAACTAGAATTCCGCGGTTCTCGGCTTCGCGCTCGCTATATTCAAAGAATATAAGCTGTGGGCAGACACAAGTGACCTTGACCCTGGCACATACCTTGACCTCAATCAACATATAGAGGGATCGCATGGTGCCAACTAGACAAAAGTTTGGTTCCATTGAACTTCAAGTTTTCAATTTAGGTCAATTTTACATTTAGCCTCATTTTTCAATTGACCTCACTGACCTTTGACCTTTTTTTCTTTTTTTGACATTTGACCTCATCAATCATATATGAGGGATTCCATGGTGACCTATGACAGAAGTTGGGTTCAATTGAACTTCAACTTCAATTGAGTGTCGACTTCTAAAAAACTTCACCAATAGTGACACACACAGAAATACATAGCATCCACACAACATCAACCGCACAAACGGGTTATTGCTAAGTGGTCCTCCAGCTAAAGCTGACGGCCCACAAAAGCCCTTATAACTACTCTTTTTGTTTATTAGATAAAAACACTTTTTTCATTACTTATATACAATACTGCTGGAATTGGCCAACACCGTTAACATAGTACATTACTAGGATGCCTGTTACTAGGTCAAGTGCAGCTGTCATCATTTTCAATGAGGGGTATCAGATTTGATTACAGAGATAAAACACAAATCTAAACCCAAAGGCACACACTATGCAACAACCCATTAGTGCTTATAGCCCTATTTGAAATTGTCAGCAGAAACATTTAAAAAAAATCTCGGGTTTTTGGATGCCTTATTTCCGGACTGATTCTCAATGACAGTATCTTGATTGGCAGGTGGTATACTAGGGTTGGTGCTCAAAATACGGGCTGTTTAATCTTTGATGTACACACACACAATCTTGGGTTATTTCATGCATGTATTTCCACTGATTCTCAATAACAGTATCTTGATTGGCAGGTGGTATACTAGGGTGGTGCTTAAATACTGCTGTTAATCTCTGATGCACACACACAAATTTCGGGGTATTTCCTGCCCTTTATTGCTCCTATTCTTAATCCTTTGAACACGGCAAGCGACTCAAGTCGCTCAACGGTGCAAAAATTGTCAAATTTGTTTCAAAAAGGTTAAAAGTATTAATTTTCCAGGTGCATTATTCAGATGTAGTAGTAAACCAAAGTTTTAAATCCGGTTTTGTCCCCCGCAAAACCGGGGGGGGGTGACGGATTCACCTCACATTCGTAGCAATCGCTCTTACCCCCTCCCACTGGCCCGATTGAATGCATCCTCCATCCTAACCCCAACCCTCCTACTTCCCTCCTCCACTTGCTTCCTCAAGTCCGTTTGGTCGGCCCTCTTCCTCGAACCACCCACAGCAAAACTCAAGCCCTTTTGTTAAAACATGCTCTCATCCTTCCTCAGCAAGTGCCCATACATCTTTACACCATTCGCCTTTCGCCTTCGAAAACCCAACATAGCATCAAATCCTCAGTCGTCTTCCTATCCATCAATTTCACACACACATTGTTCTCACCAGGCTCTCTATTGCCCTTCTCAAATTATCCCCATTTGTTCTTCATTTTTTTTTTTCAAATCAGGCACCATGGTCTCACTCCCATTACAGCATCACTGATCTCACACAACTCCTGTACAGGCTTGTCACAAAAAAATGTTAACACTCGGAACGACACATTTGATAAAAATAAAAGTAGCACGGATCTTTGATTTGGTATCCTTTAAAAGCACATAAATAAGCTTTAATATGCCACTTATTTCATTCCAATCGGCTACGTAAAAAAATATGCTTCATCAATTATGCGAGGACAAATCAAATTGGTCCGATTCCTGCCTTAGAACATTGAATGCATTGATGCACATGAATACACTTGGTTTCGTAGCACATCTTTTTTCCTTCTTAAAAAGAAATAACAATAGATTTTGCAGTGTGTTTATATTTAGAAGAACTCGAGATTCCTGCAACCGTGTTTACCAAACGTTCTTCGTTGGATCTACCACAAAGGCTCTTCTAAAAGAGAAAGAAAAGTTGCTTGTGCATGAGTTTTCCTTTTCTGCGTTCGTGGCTCTGTATGGCTGCACTGGTTGTCTTGTATTTCAATTGTGCTGCTTATAGTCCATTGGAGGCTTATTATCAGAAGTTTCTCTTTCTTTTTTATTTACCGTCGTGTTTTGGTGTTATTCTGCCTATAGAGAATCAAGATGTTTGAATCCAAAATAAATAAGTGTCTGGTTGTTTGGTTTATTTGGTTTGGTTTAACATTATGCGTGTAATTTTGAGCGCATTGTGATAGGGCTCCTCTGATATAAAAGTGACTGAACTGACTGATTTTATTTAAAAATTTGAAAAAAGAAAAAAATAAAAAACTTAAAAAAAGCAAAAAATAAAAAAAATAACAATAATGAAGTTCAAAATGGATGCCAATATCTTCCAATAGGTTCGGTACCAATCAATAACACAATCAAAACACAATCAAAACAATATTGAGATGTTTCACACAATCTTACAAAGGTAACACGGCAAATCGGACCAATCCGGCATCCGAGTTTGTACTCTCCTTTTTGACGAAGCAGATCTGGGTTCGTACAATCGCATTGAAATGAAAATAAACGGCAAATAAATGCTTATTTAGTCGCTTTAGAGCATACTAACAAAGACCCATGCCGTACTTTATGATTTACAAAAGCCCAGTGGCCTGTGCGAGTGTTAACATTTTTTTGGGACAGCCGTAACCCCCAAATCCCTTTCATCTTCAAAGGAAATCTTCTGCCAAGTAACAACTCTCCACATTCTCTTAACTTCACCCACCCATACCTTACTCTGGCTGTCACAGCCGCCTCACATCCACACCGCCACAAATCCGGTCCCTAGGTATTGAACTCCTTCACTGTTTCCACCTCGCACACAAACTTTTCACCTCCTTCCCACTCCCTCAACTCCTCTTGCATCTTCCACACACAGAGTCTTTGCCAACTGGGGTCACTCTCTTATCTGTACATTCCAAGAATCCCATTCCCACATTTCTCACACCACACGGAATTTGCCCTCACCCTCCTTCCACATATTAGCTCATATTCCACATGGGTCCACCTACTCACTAACACCTACCCCCTCCTCCACACTCACCATCATTTAGTCTTCCAAGGTTTATCATTCCGGCCCGTACTCTCAAATGCCTTATTCCACTTCCAAAACTTCTCCCTCAAACCCTCCATTGTCTCACACATTAAAAACTAAATATCGCTGACAGCATATCACTCATGAAACCTTCTTTTGCACTCTCCGTAACCACACACCCACAATTGCAAACACCAACGCGACAGCACAGAACCCTGATGCACCCCACCTTCATCTCAAACTCCTCAGACAGACAACTCAGACCCTACTCTAACTCTTTCCATGTATTTGCTCCTCATACAGACTAATCCACCGCTCTAACCCAACTTCTGTATACCCCTCCTCCCCATTGCCCACTCCATCACTTACCTCGGTACTCTATCAAAAGGCCTTCTCCAGGTCTTCAAAGCACTATACGCTTCTTCCATTATGCGGCAATATTCATCTTGCATCCTCCTCAAAATGAACACTGCACTTCGTTCCCTTCCCTGCATAAACCCAATTGCATCTCATATCCACTTTCACTATCCTCCGAATTCTGTTCTTAGTACCCTCTCCACAATTTAATTTCATGCTCGCCAGCCAACAACTTTAGACCCCTATATGTACCACAGCTCATTGCATCCCTTTTCCTTAAAAATTGGACACGAACACACTCAAAGCCCACTACACCGGAATCACTCCATCTAATACTCTATGACACAACTCCATCATCACACCAATCCCTTATCTCTCCACTCGCAAAAGCATCTAACACTTCACTTCCGAGGTCCAGCAGCTTTCTGTTGTCATTTATCCAATGCTACCAATCTTCCCGACTGACTCTCTCAACTGGCCCTTCCACACATCAGCGCCCACCCTCTGATCCCATTCATTCTCCTCCTTAATTGATTATCTCGTATGCTTCTCCTTCTCTCCCTATCGCCTCTTCGCATAGATTCCACCACCCCGTATCTTTCTTGTTCTACTCCCTTTCTTTTTCCAAACACACTTCATCACACGCCTGTAAAACCCCTTCCTTAAAACCGCCCACAGATCGGACATCATCCCCCACAAGCTCACCACTCTTCTCTCAAATTCTTTCTATCTTTTCTTCTTCGCTTCCATTACCTTTCCTCCTCACATGCACAACCTTCCTCACCACTTTTTTTCCACTTGTCCACTTGGCACACCACCACCTGTGTTGTAAGTCCCCAGGAATTACCTTAACATTCTTCAAAAACTTTCTCCTCTCCTTACCCACAATCACAAAATAATCTCTACTCGTTTCCTCCTGAACTAAGGTCACTTTCCTTTGTCCTCTTTCTTAAACCATGTATTCGCTATACACACCTCCTTCTCATCACAAATCTACAGCATCCTTCTTCCAGGTTTCTCTCCCCACCCTTCCATCCGTGAACCACCCAAACCCATCGATCCTTTCCCACATGTCCATGAAATCACACACAGAGAACTAATTCACTCACATACAACTTTGCATATCCCATTCCCTCTGTCATCGCATCATAAAAATGCTCCTTCTCTTCATATTTTCTAACGCTTCTGTGGGAGCAATCCGCATATGAGCCCACTACCCAAAACTAACCTCCTCCTCAAACAGCCATACACCGTCATCAACCATATCGTCTCCTCCTTCCTCACCTCCACTAAACTCTTCTCACACAGTTCCTCCTTAAACCATTAACCCCACTTCCCCCCAATCCATCCTTATTTCCTTCCTGCCCACCACAACTTATACTTTCTTCCCTCAACTCCCACCATCCTAAGCCCCCCTCCCCTTCCCACCTCACTTCCTGTACACCACACAACATCAACCTTCCTCTTCCTTAACTCTCCGCAAATCTCCCCCACCCTTCCCTCCATGGTGCTCCCTACATTCAGAGCTTCCAGCCCTCCCCCTAGCCGCTCTTCAGGTTTTAAAAGCGTCATGATGCAAGCAACGCTTGCCTCAGGTAGCCCGGGGGATTCCCTTCACTCTTCTTCTTATGGTAGGTAGGTGACACCCACCCAATCAGCAGAAAAAATGCATCTAAATTATCCAAACAAGCCTAGTCTTTGCTGATATTCTTTTTAGATGGCTTTCCAAATGACCTGCAATCATTTGTGACGCCATCTCTAAATCCACTCACATATGTGGCTATATTTCGTATACAGAATTGGCCCGGGTCGACAGGGATTAATAACAGTATCTTGATTGGCAGGTGGTATACTAGGGTGGTGCTTAATACTACTGGCTGTTTCAAATCTTTGATGTACACACCCCATCTTGGGTTAATTGCCTGCCCTTTATTCTATCCTGATTCTCAATAACAGTATCTTGATTGGTAGGTGGTATACTAGGGTTGGTTGCTTAACTACTGGATGTTAATCTTTGAGTGTACACACACAATCTTGGGTTATTTTCCTGGCCCCTTTTTTCATACCTGATGATTCTCAATAATAGTCTTGATTGGGTAGGGTATACTAGGGTTTGGTGCCTCAAGTACTGGCTATTTAAAATCTTTGAGATGCACAGCTGTAAAACAAAACAAACAGTTAGTGAATTAGGGAATCACCGATTTCAGAGATGAATGCTGGTTTTTTCCAGTTGAACACTACTTCTATGAGGGTGCATATAAATGCTGCTCCTGCCCACATCAGTTGATATGTTGTTTGTGCTACTATAACCGGTAGTGTGGTTGTCAATGAAACAGTTCCAGTAGGATTTTTGTGCTAAAATTTGAATTTCTCGTTGTTTTGCATTCAATAGGGACATAGGACTGTCAGAACATGATGGGTTTGTCTCAAAAATTTAAGACTGCTTCCCCCTTCGTCACAAGGGGGGCGGGAAATTTTACTTACAGTGAAACAAAATTTGAAATGTGACTCAAATTGTGTTTTGATGTACACTAATGCATTCATATCCTTATAAGAATTAGAAAAAGTAAATATTTGACTAGGTCAATATTTAGTTAAAGCGGTTATAGCTCCATAATGCTTCAAGGTCATCTGGGGTAAAATTTACCCAATGCCTGATTTTGTTGAAAACTGGTGATAAGTTGTATGTATTGTTTCCTAGGATTTTAAAAAATGTTATTATTGTAGTGATGACATTTGGTTGGCTAATTACATTGCACAATATAGTAAGGGTTTAACTGGCATTATGGGGGGGTCACCAACACTCTCCCTGAATGTTGCAATCAAATGGTGTGATTCACCAAAATCAGTTTTAAAATGCATTTTCTGTTTAAATAGGACAAGAGGAATCACTTGATACCACTTTCAACAACATTTGAGCAGTTACCCCCAGGGTGACCTGAACCATATCTGGGGGATATAGCACTTTAACTAAAGGTTGGAACCTAATCAAATATATTGTTTTGCACTCCTTTTAGGAGACGAACCCATTAGTGTACATTAAAAACCAATTTGACTCGATTTTAAATTTTTTCCCTGTACTAACATTTCCCCCCCCCTGGTAAAAGGGGGGGGGGCAGCAGCACAAAAATTGAACCCCTCATTTTCTAACAGTTAGGCCGTATGGAAACCCAAAAAGCAACAAAATCAATTTTTGCCATGAAAATCCGACAGGGACATACACACCAAACCACCCTAAGGGCCTGTGGCAAAAAATGAGCCAATCCAATGGTCATTTCAATGTTTTTTTTTTTAGCACAAGTGACGGTTGTGCAAAATACAAGTAGTGTGGATATATAACTGTGAAGTCACAGATTGGGCTGTACAACTGACAAGTTCCCCGGACTTTGGGCACTTTGCCCAGATTCGCTTCAGCTGAACCATTGCTAAAGCTGGCAAGATATAGGCAATTCTGGTCGGATCATGCCCTTGATTTCAGTGAAACTGTAGCCCGATATCGGCTGCTCTGCCCACACAAGTATGCTGGCAGGAGGCCACTGGAGGCCAATCTATACCGCTAAGGTCTTTGGTGTGCGAAGCCCATGAAATTGCCTAGCTTGAGTCCAGGTAAAGGGTCTAACGGAGGGGAGTGGTTGTAGTTCCCTGAAACATAATATTTTAATAGAATATTTGCTCATATCTTTAAAATTCTTCCAACAGGAGCAAAAAAATAAGTTTTCCAGGTTTCATAACTTTCCCACAATCACAACTTGAAGATCTAACTTAACCCTGTGAAAAGTGGTATGGTACATATTTTTAAAAATACATCGCAGTCCTCGGACTAGTATCACCTGCCGTTGTGGTTTGTAAATGATAGGCCTCATATGACCTTTGACCTTGATATTGTGACCTTTGACCTCCTTAAGGCAGGTGACACAAAAACTGAAGTGAGTGCAAATGATGTGGTCCAACAATTAGCCTGAACCTTTTGGTGGTTTATTGGGGTATTTTGTTTTGTTTTGATTTGCGATGAGAAAAACCTTAAGGAGGGATTCAACCACCTCCTTCATTAGATAAGTGTTAAACAGATAATGACGGCTTAGCCTCATTCAATATAGCAACTCATCCAAAATATCAAAAGAAATTACAGCAATATGGAGTGCAAACCACAACCCAATTTGGGTGATTTGATGTGGGTTGGTCATGAGTATTCCCATGACCCACATACAACCTCATCCTCGTCCGTTATTCAAAGAAAAAAATCAGAAATAACCCCTACAGTGGAATTGACTCTTCAGCTCCAACGGTTTTGGAATAAGAAAATATTCCTTGACAACAATATAACAAGCCAGAGGGATAAAAATTCAGAATATTTCGTCAAGATTTCACTTTTGCATGGTGTCGTCTAAAATTGGGATTTCTTGGCCACCCTCCCCTGGTGTTAAATACAGACATTTGCATAAGCTGTTGTAATAATCAAAGAAGACAATTACAAACCAGGAGCCGAGGCTGCTTGGAGCTGATAAGTACTGTAACCAAGAGGTGATAAACTGACTGGTAGGGCTATCTCATAGGTGGCATTGCCTCTTCCTCTACGTACACTTTTAGTTGCCTGCGTCACTGGGATGACCTGTCAAAGAAATACACTCTCTGAGAAATACCATCTTTTCGTACAGTACCTCTGATTGTCTCATTACATTAAAACACAATATTCCCTTGTTGTTGATGAATAACAGATGGATGAAAAGACACACATACAGATGGACACCTAGACAGACAAGTTAAAGGCTGATTAAGAGATTTTCTGAGGAGGGGGCCCTCAATTTTCAAACATATCATGTTTTTTGCATACATAATGTTTGCCAATATACTAGTCACTGTGTGAAATAGTGAAGCTCAAATTGGAGTCCTTCATATAGAAAATCACATCTTTGTTATAAAATTCTGGATTTGTAATTTTGGTTATACATTTCTTTTATACTTAAAGTACCAAAAATTCCCTCCAAATTGCAACATTTCCAGAGAACATGGTTGCCAACTTTCCCACTCTTCAAGATAATTTATTTCTATAATCATTAAAACATAACACAACAACAAAATGATATGCAGGGTGGTGAAAAGACCAATAAGACCAGAAAAGCTCACCACCTAACTTAAAAGTTGCAGTACATACAAAAAAGAAATGCACTTAACAACCAAAACTGACCAAGACACAAGACAGTAAAATAATATGCTGCTTGAATAAGTAGTTAATACAGAGACAAAATAATTAACTTAGATTGGCTCCTGATTTACAGATATTGACCTGTTTTAAGTTTTCTTTAACAAGGTTCCAGAGAGTAGAACCAGATGTTCTGTTTGATCAGATTGCTAGCTTTACACAAATCGGGTCTTACTTTAGGTCATAACATTTTGAGATACATATATAGACAAACTCTGCCTTTTTTGCCTATATTTACGATTCATATATTCAATTTTGTACCCAGGCAGTTTGTACATATCATGAGGTTTCGCTTGTAAATGCATTTCGGAAAAAAAAAAAAAAAAAAAATTTTTGCATACATAATGTTTGCCAATATACTAGTCACTGTGTGAAATAGTGAAGCTCAAATTGGAGTCCTTCATATAGAAAATCACATCTTTGTTATAAAATTCTGGATTTGTAATTTTGGTTATACATTTCTTTTATACTTAAAGTACCAAAAATTCCCTCCAAATTGCAACATTTCCAGAGAACATGGTTGCCAACTTTCCCACTCTTCAAGATAATTTATTCTATATCATTAAAACATAACAACAACAAAAATGATGCAGGGGTGGTGAAAAGACCAAAAGACCAGAAAAGCTCACCACCTAACTTAAAAGTTGCAGTACATACAAAAAGAAATGCAACTTAACAACCAAAACGACCAAGACACAAGACAGTACAATAATAAAGGCTTGACAAAGGCGAACTCGTATTTACGCGATGCGTAAAATATGTCCCCGCCGAATGTTGCGATCACTAACATGTGATAAATGCAACTTCAACAATCCTTACACCCTCCCCATACCCCGCAACACTCCACCCCTACCCAACAAACCGCAAAACCCCAAGCCCTCCCAAAACACCCCACAACTACCCAACCATCCCACACCTCACCCAACACCACCGCAACACTTCCCGCCAAAAACCCACCCCCTCCTGAAAACCCAAACCCTACCCCCATACCTATAACACGCCTCCCCCTTTCCCCAAACACCCCGCAACCCGCAAGTCCACTCAACCAACCAACCGCAAAAACTCCCATCCCTCAACCAACACCATGCAAAACCCCAACCCTCCCCAAAAACAGCAATACCCACACCCCCATCCCAAACACCCCCACATACCCAACCCTCAAAAACCCGCAAGACCCACCCCAACCCCAAAAAACATACGAAACGCCCCCACCCCCTCCCCAACACCCCCTCCTCTCAAACACCACAACCCCCTCCACAACACCCACACACCCAACCCATCCCAAACACCCACCCCTCCCCAAACACTCACCCCCTCCCCATAGCATAGTAGTCTATGTAGCGGAAGGGATTTTGCCTATCCGATGTTACGTTTCAGAATACAGCAATTACGCATATTTAATTAGCTCATTTGCCCATACCTAAGCCGCATTATATACATTTACTTTCAATGCAACAAAAAAAGAGTGCCCCATGATAAGCTATTATGCAGCGCCGGATTTTGAGTATCCAATGTACCATTTCAAAAATATTAGCAATGTACTGCTGATTTTTGCATATTAATTAGCTCATTTGCATATCAATATGCCCAAAATACGCCAAAAATCTAATCAGGTAGAACTCTTCAGTCCGCTTCTTTTCAACCAAGTTACATCCTATGAAGCCGACGGAACTCCAGAAAATTGTACATAAGCCTTGCAGGAAAATTCTCATAAATTATGCAAATTAGATACTTAACTTAGCATTATTTACGACCACCAATCTAATCAGGTAGAGAAAATATCAACCCGCCTTCCTTTTCACAAGTTAATCAGTGTACGCCCTACGGAACAACTCCAGAAAAATGGTATACAACATGGGTAACCATTTTTGTCACAGACGGGACGGACGGACGAAACGGACGAAACGGACAAACGGACGGACGGGGACGGACGCCTGCTCATTCGTAGTCCCGTTTCGAACTCGTTTGGCGGGGACAATAAGTAGTTAATACAGGAGACAAAATAATGAACTTAGATTGGCTCCTAAAATGATTTACAGATATGCTGTTTAAGTTTTCTTAACAAGTTCCAAGAGCAGAACCAGATGTTCTGTTTGATCAGATTGCTAGCTTTACACAAATCGGGTCTTACTTTAGGCTTAAATTTTGAGATACAATAAAAACACACTTGTGTAATCATGGATAAACTTGATGACACATTTTGGGAAAGAAAACAATTTTATGTTACACATGGGAGGGTGTTTGAACCAATCTCATAAGGCTTTAAAATGTTTGATTATAACTGCACTTGTAATCCTGGGATTTTTGTGCTCACATATGCCTGTGATGTATGCTATATTATTATGCATTTCTCTTATGTGTTGCCATGGTGCTGCATGATGGGAATGCACGCATATTTTCAAGTCGGTCCAAGGGATCTGAATCAAATTATAATTATCCTGGTGGTTTTTGTTTTTGGGGGGGGATTTTTTTGTATTTTATAGTATTTAGTAGAAAAAATGTCATGGTTTGTCTACATTGAACTTCAAAAATTTGCACAATTATCAATCATCAGCCTCTTTGAGAAGGATGCTAAATGCTCAATGTACTTAGGCAAAAGAAATAGTCTCAGCGTCCCTCGCACATAGCTTTTAAAATTAGATTTAGCTCATAGCTCTATACGGCAGTGGTGATTTTTACACTTTTTTTACATTTTAAAGGATTTTTTATATAGGCCAGTGGTTCTTCTGACCAAATATGAAGTAATCAGTCAATGCGTATGTGAGAAATGAGAAATTGTTAACCTTTGTTTACAGCCACAGCTCACAGCCCACAGCCTATATCCCACTACGGAAAAAGCCATCCCTACGTGTCTTCCTGCTTAAGTAGGCGACACAAAGCATATAGTAATTAGTACATAGCTTTTTAGAAAAAGAAGCTGAGACAAAGTTTTTTTCTTTTGCCTTATCAATGGAATCAAGGAAGTTACAATGTCAGAGGCCTGTTAGTCAGAGTCCTTCCCTTACGGGGGTGCCTATCACCGTTCCCATAACCCTAGGCCACTTGTCTGCCAAATGCAGTGAAAGCTACAGTAGGGGGTTAGTCTTCTGGTAGCTCTGCGTGTTAACTCCCCTACGCCACTCTTCTAAATGCCAAGTGCCTGACAAGAAAGCAGTAGGAACCATTTTTAAAGTCTTTGGTATGATCTGGCCGGGGTTTGAACCTGTGACACTCTGACTGTGAGGCGGATGCTCTAACCACTAAGGAAACATGTCAGTATCATTCACATTTATCATTCATCAGACTCTTTCAGGGGGCAGCTAAATGCTCAATATGCACATCAATGGAATCAATGTAATTACACTGTCAGAGGCCTGATTGGCTATTCCATTTGCAGTCCATACTCCCACTGTGAAAGATTTCACCTATATCTTCCACAGCGGTGTTACAGATTTCCAAAGGAACAGCTCATTGCACTCTGTCAAGGGGGATTAAAATCAGGAGATGACACTTGCGGACGAACGGTGGTCCCTGGACCTTTGTTGTATAAGGCACTACAGCGGCTCAGTTGGATTTAGAGGGGGCGGGATACATCACTAGAAAGTCCGGGTAAAACTCTGGGATAACAATACTTAGGCAGTAATGTTGTAGGCTATTTGGACTTAACATGTAAAATTGGTGTTATATGAAAGATGTGAATTTCTGCATTGCTATAATATAGGATATGTGGCAATTTAAGTTATTTTTTACAAACACAAATTGTAGGGAACCACACTATTTTCAAAGGATTTCAATTGAAGGGACCCGAATGTGTAGACTGCAAGAGCTGTAGCAAAAATATATAACCTTGATTCATTAAAATATATTAAATAAATCGAAAGAACAATAAAAGAGCTAAATTTTGATACTAAACATATCAAATTTGATCTTAAAATACCTGAAATAGGCGCATTTGAAAAACAAAATAATTAACATTGGGAAACATTCAGAGTACCAACCCCTTAAACTAATATGGAACTATGTTTATCTAGGGCGCTATATATATTGTCGAGTCTTGTAATGCGAAGTTTGTTATGGTCATGGTTACAAATGGCATACACAACTGCATATTTTACAGGAGGAATCACAAATTTTGGTTGTATTTTTCCATGGCCATGTTGTGGGGTAAAGGAGCAAAAGACGACAGGCCGTAAGTGTCAACCCCCTGACTGTGTTCACATGACTTACAGATTGAGAATCCTCTGTCACAGGACATACACTGATGTTGAGATAATTACAGAACTTAATCACAGTGTTCATATGACTTACAGATTGAGAATCCTCTGTCACAGGACATAAAAAAAAAAAAAAAAAAAATTGATGCCCTAAAGTTCTGCCATTCTTGGCCCTATTTATTAACATGTAATTGCCTTGATGCCCTTTTACACAATTGAAAATTGCCTTGAAATTGGGTGCCCTTTAAAAATCTTATTTTGCACCCTGTTACAAATGGCATACACAACTGCATATTTTACAGGAGGAATCACAAATTTTGGTTGTATTTTTCCATGGCCATGTTGTGGGGTAAAGGAGCAAAAGACGACAGGCCGTAAGTGTCAACCCCCTGACTGTGTTCACATGACTTACAGAGTGAGAATCCTCTGTCACAGGACACACATTGATGTTGAGATAATTACAGAACTTAATCACAGTGTTCATATGACTTACAGATTGAGAATTCTCTGTCACAGGACATACAATGATGTTGAGATAATTACAGAACTTAATCACAGTGTTCATATGACTTACAGATGAGAATCCTGTCACAGGACATACACTGATGTTGAGATAATTACAGAACTGAATCACAGTGTTCATATGACTTACAGAATGAGAATCTCTGTCACAGGACATACACTGATGTGAGATAATTACAGAACTGAATCACAGTGTTCATATGACTTACAGATTGAGATCCTCTGTCACAGGACATACACTGATGTTGAGATAATTACAGAACTTAATCACAGTGTTCATATGACTTACAGATTGAGAATCCTGTCACAGGACATACACTGATGTGAGATAATTACAGAACTGAATCACAGTGTTCATATGACTTACAGAATGAGAATCCTCTGTCACAGGACATACACTGATGTTGAGATAATTACAGAACTGAATCACAGTGTTCATATGACTTACAGATTGAGAATCCTCTGTCACAGGACATACACTGATGTTGAGATAATTACAGAACTTAATCACAGTGTTCACATGACTTACAGATTGAGAATCCTCTGTCACAGGACATACACTGATGTTGAGATAATTACAGAACTGAATCACAGTGTTTACATGACTTACAGATTGAGATCCTCTGTCACAGGACATACACTGATGTGAGATAATTACAGAACTTAATCACAGTGTTCACATGACTTACAGATTGAGAATCCTGTCACAGGACATACACTGATGTGAGATAATTACAGAACTGAATCACAGTGTTCACATGACTTACAGATTGAGAATCCTCTGTCACAGGACATACACTGATGTTGAGATAATTACAGAATTGAATCACAGTGTTCACATGACTTACAGATGAGAATCCTCTGTCACAGGACATACACTGATGTTGAGATAATTACAGAATTGAATCACAGTGTTCACATGACTTACAGATTGAGAATCCTCTGTCACAGGACATACACTGATGTTGAGATAATTACAGAATTGAATCACAGTGTTCACATGACTTACAGATTGAGATCCTCTGTCACAGGACATACCTGATGTTGAGATAATTACAGAATTGAATCACAGTGTTCACATGACTTACAGATTGAGAATCCTCTGTCACAGGACATACACTGATGTTGAGATAATTACAGAATTTAATCTCAGGTGGGGTTACTGAGGAATTCTTAGGCAGAAGTGTCTGGACAGCATTACCAACCAAATTCTGAAAAAAAGAACACAAATGTTGACATTAAAGTTGCAACGAGAGATGTCAAATACCAGGTGTCCCTAACAAACGTGAAATTCTGATTTTTGCCCGGATGTAAAAGTTTCCATCAAAAATATCCCCATTGAAAGGATTAAAGGCATGAGAAATGTTCTTTGGTACAAAAAGTGAAATTCTTATTAGTATGGAGCAAATACGAAAATTATCCTATATTTTATATTGAAATATAAGAAAATCAAAAATGAACTTTTTTTCTCTCTTTTAAGGACATTTCTGTAGTTAAGTACAAGGTAAGAGATCTACTTGAGTGTCTAATCTATATGAAATCACTATGTCACACAATCTGGGTGCCTCAAAATCTCTCGTTGCACCTTTTTTTAATTGCTATGTGACTGGAGTACGATAGTGAATGTGTCTAGTCAGCTACAGGACTCATGACTCTAAAAATGACACTTTGCTCAAAAAATAGAAATAAAAGAGATTTATAAAGCACCTTCTAAACACATCTCCAAAGTCCCTATTACACAACAAATTACAAAGCATACTTATTTGTGCAAAAAATAAAATGCATAGCAAATAAATCAAAACTAATTAATGCATATGGTAGGTTCTTTTCAGGCCTTGTTGAAGCTATTATTAAGAGATATGATTCACCAAATGTGAGCAGGCAATGCATTCATGACCTTAGGGCAAAGGGGAAATAAAAGTTTGTCTTACATATAGCTGGCAAAAAAGTTGTGTTGAGCATTTTTTAATTCTCCAAGAAAATGAGCAAAGTGCCACTTGCAATTTCTTTACCATGTTTTTGGCCCACTTATTTTGGGGGTTGCCAAATTTTTCATTTTTTTCCTTACAATGTGTTAAGTCCAAAAGGCGTCCATAGCTAATAAGCGGAAAGCATCAGAATGGTGTATTTACATGTACAATCTATATTTTTTATGTGATGGACACCTTTTGGATCTAACACCTATAGATTATGTCTATTGCTCCTCTACCAACCCTGGCTTGTTAGCTCAGTTGGCAAGAGTGCCATGCTAGTAATATGGAGGTTGGTGGTTCAAGTCCAAGCACACATGGGTTTTTTCAACGCTTGTGTGCCCTGGCCATCTCCAGGAAAAGATTAATAAATAGCCATCCTTGCCTGCCTGGAGAACTAAGTAGTTAAAATTTCAATGTGTATTTTAATTTTAATATATGCTGCTTACCCCTTACTAAAATGATGTGAATTATATAGCATTGAAGGTATCACATTTAAGTACCTAAGCTCATTCAACACCCATATCTGACTTGCAAGATGATCATTACATAATTGTACACCACCCCATAACCATCACACTTTTTTCTGCTAATGAGTATTCATATCACTTAACATTACCTGGCAATTCTGGTTCCCTATGGCTAGTCGTTTGGCATAGTCATAATCCACATGCTGTTTGGCTGTACCACTGTTAATGAAACAGATTAATGAGAATTACCAAATCCACTGCTTTTACTTATTTTTAACAATCATGCCTACATTTTCTGGTAAAAATTAAGTTTTTCTTTAACCCGGGTCAACTATTCAATGCACTTGTTCTCTCCCTATGTCCTTAGAAATCTGTCAAGAGAGTCAAAACTGATTACATTTTCATCAGTCTAGTGACAGTTGAGAAAATGAAAATATTTTTGCATTGATGTCACTTGTAACCAATTTTAAACATTTAAACTTACAACAAAACATTATCCTTAAAACTAACCCACTCGCTAGATGTATATGGGGTTAGGTTTTGGCCGTGACTCCACTGAAATGAATTTAGTAAAAAAAGTTTTCTGCCACTGAGGATGACTTTGATTGGTATTTCTTGGAGAATTGTTTGTCTAACTTTAAAGTACCTCTTAGATAATTTCTGGCAAAATCAGGGGCAAAAATCATCACTTTTTTTTTGCATCCTATTGATTTCTCGTACAAAATTTTCAGCTCATGCTATCCCTATTTGCCAACATCTAAATGAATTTTAATTTGTTGGAGATTATTATTTTGACAAATGGCAAGTTTAAGATTAAATAGGTGCAAGAGAGTATCAATTGACATGAATTTTAGCTACTTAAATGTATTGTAAAATTTTGAGGATTTTAACTAAGATCAGACATTGATAACTTCTGCTACTGTGCAACAAAATGTACATATTACAGAGAGCATGTGTGGCGCTGTTATGGGTGAACAATCTAAGTGCTGATAGGTTTGTGCATTTAGCCAGCTGCAATCTAGATGAAGCAAAATAATTGTGACTATTTCCTGATGGTAGCGTAATAATAATTGGCAATCGCGCTGTGAGTGTCCCGTGGGGCGGATACATGCTCATTATAAATGGACATTATTAATATTATTATTATTATTGTTTCCTTACGTTATTGCATCATGATGCTGTGAAACAGCCAATGCCCGCTCTGAAATGACAAACAAGTTTGCGTGTAAGTCTCATGGATGGTGTTATTGAAAGTTGTACCATTCACCTCTCATACAAGAACAAGATATTTTATTGAATGCTTACTTACTGTGTAAATAATGTAAGTGAACCACTGAACCACTATAAGAGCAAGAAACCCATGCACATAATTGATAAAATGGAAAAATTATTGCTGATCACCAAGTCAACCACAAGCTCTATAAATTGATATCTGCCCTTCCAACCCTGAAACATTCTGTATAGTCTGTTTAGATGGCTCCCCAAATGACCACAGGTTATGTGGCATGCCATCTGAAAAACCACCGACCTAAGACTAGAATTGTCTGGAATTTTATGACGATGATTCAGTGGAGCATTAAAATCACACATGAAGTTATATCAAGGAGTGGTTGCTAGGTTCATGCATCATCCCTTTTGTCCTCGGTTGCTATGCCCCTTTCTTCATTCACATTCCCTAGTTTTCAGATTGGAGGGGCTACAGCTGCAGCAATGTGTGGCCTCTCAGAGAAAGAGCCTGGGTTTTTGGCATAGAATGGAATAGAATTCAGCCAAAAAATTTGCAGATGACTTTCAATTATACCAAAATCTCAGGTTTGTTGGGGTCGAGGCTGAGGATCAGGTGGTACCCTGTAAGTTGCAAAGGAGAGAGGAAATCATTTTACCTCATTTTTTCAGTCCGTCCTTTCTGTTGTATTGTATTCAAATGGTGGTATGACATTGGCCATTGTGGAGAGCTTTGTCAAATGGGCTGGACAGGACAATTAACAACTGCAAGGAGATGGTGAAACCCAATGGAAAGGCCTTCATAGGGCCTGCATTGTGAACAGTTTGTACATACACTCTGTAAACCTAGAAGTAGAAAGTAATCAATAAACTCCCACACAAGTCTCACAAGGAATGTCTGGTATTTGTCGACTTATACTTTGTCTTGCTTGAAGTATGAAGTGGCAACTCGTGCGTATACCCAGTGCTGCCTTTCAGTTGCAGTGCGCTAAGTTTTAGCTTGTGCTTTACCTACACGAGCGCTGAAAGTCGGTTCATTGTATACGCCCGCTTAGCTACTTCATACTTCAAGCTGGACAGAGTATATATGACCAGTATTTTGTGTGTCAGTGTAAGAGATTTGTTTTGTTCGTACATCATGCGCTGTGTCTTAATCGTGCACGATTTAGACTGCGCCTAAGAGTGTATAAGCGCGTTTGTAGTAAGGCGCAATAATGCTGCGCAGCAATGCTGCGCAGCGCATCGATCAATTTACATTGTACTTCTAGGTTTAGAGTTTAGTTGCATGTCCAAGGATTTTGACAAATATTGTAGATGACTTTTGACCCCATTCATGAGAGGGGTAACTGTGTGGCACTACCCAAGGACCATTACATGCAAGTGGCATGACAATGTGTGCAAGTATGTGGAAACAGTGGTGTGGGCAATTATGTTTAGGGTTAACATTTGTGTCAACATTTTGACCACAGAGACACATCCACATCACAACGGGCAATAGATTTTGCCCTGATGAGTAGTCAATACTTGCATACTATTTTGTTTTCTAATTAAAAATATAGTGCCATATTTTTTTGGAATCAGGAGCCAGCTAGCTTAGATCTCACTGCCTAGGTCTTGAAATTATTTAATCACTTAAAATACCAACATTCAGTGGTATTTTTATGGAATTGGGAGAAGTTGGTTTAATTTTTGCTGCTGAAGCCACTGCATCTAAACATACAATACTTAAAATACCATCAATCATTACTTACTGAGAGACTCTGACTCAGCATTGACACTTTTATTAGACATCTGTCCAACTGTAACTTCAAACTGTTTACAAACCTATGTAAGACAAACACAAAATGTAATAAAAACACATTTAAAGACTGTGACTTTGATGAACTCACTACACTTTATTACAGCACTCCTCAATCTGCTTCTCCATTTTCCCCTCATAAACCAACCAGAATACTAAAAACAGCCTGAATGATTAAGATTATACTCACCAGAATGTTGTGAGATTATTCTATTTACATACATGTATACTTACAAATGATCCAACTAGTACATTTTTTGTGCTCAAAAAAGCCTTGAGACACCCCTAATGCCACATTAAAAATGTTGGTACGCCCATGCCTGGTAGCGGTCCCACGCTAGCATCGGTACGCCCATCACCATCCCCACTGGCACCCAGAATCCTTTGCTCATTTTTGTGCCTTCCCCAAGGCTCCACTTGCGGGGAAGGGCCTGGTTGAGGGTTACTAGTTGGATCATTCGTAAGTATACATGTATGTAAATAGAATAATCTCACAACATTCTGGTGAGTATATTCTATTACATCCATTTTATACATTACGAAATGATCCAACTAGTGCATGACTGCCACACTGGTCACTAGGTGGAGGAAGTGGAGCCGGTAGTCTCAGTTGCTGCGGGGTTTCTCGCCATGTGAAATTTTTATGGAAGCTGAAATAATTTTGCCCCAATGTACAGCCATATACATGTAATAATAGCACATCTGTAGCAAGGCACATACTGTCATACGTAGACCGGCATTCCTCACCTTATGAGCATAATGGTAATGATGCTTAGCATCTTTCCTCTTGCTCTGACTGCTTTGCTGACAGGATGGTTTTGGCCACGGTTTGATTACCTCTAAGGACACCTTTCATATAAACGTTCTGGAACGTTGTAGGCGTCCTCCATCCTGCTGCTTCCATAATTTCAGTAATGTTCACTCCTAAGTGAAAAGCCCAAGATGTTGTCTGACTTCTAATTTCATGAGCATGCGGGTTAAGGGCGATGTTACTGTCCAGTGACGAGGCTTTCACTTTAAAGCGTCAGAGATGAGGTAAGTGACCCAGCGTGAAAATGTTTGTTTTGTAGCAGGTTTGTAAGGTTTAGTTGTAGAGATGAAAAGATGGTCAGAAATTGAAGAATCCATAGATTCCTTTAGGAAGGCAGTGTGGTGATAATAATGTCGAAGAACTCTGACTGGACACCATCGTTATCTTCTGGGAAGCTCTGGAAGAACTATAGGCTGAGGTGCATAATTCAGTGTCTGTGTTTAGCCATGAAACCAGCACGAGGTAGGAGAGTGATATAGTGAGAGTCGGAGAATCTCATATACTTCTTGTCAATAGATAACGCATGGATTTCTGAACATATTCTGGTAGATGCAGCCATAAGAAGGAACGCAGTCTTTCTTGTTAAGTCGAAAAGTGTAGCTTTATACAACTAACGGAAGATCCCAAGAAGGAGTGAGTCTTCTAAGGCAGGACGTTTATTCAGCATTCCTTAATGAGATCTGGGAGAGTCTTATCTTCTCTAATCATGTCTGGATTGTCATGAATTGTAGATATGGCTGACAAATAGTTTCTAGTAGTTGAAGGTTGTAGTTTTTCTGAAACAGTGAAGTCAGGAAGTTAGCCACGTCTCCTACAGAGGCTGTATGCGGATCAACCTTGGATTTCCTACACCAGACGTTGAAACGTCGAAGTCTACTATAGTAGAAAATGGAGGTTGACTTCCTTCTAGCTTCTGCTGAAAAGCCATTGCGTTTGAAGGCAAGCTTGAGAGAGGCCACACAGTCAAGTGCAGAGATCTTAGTCTTTGGAGAGACACTCTTATGTTTCTTCCATCCACCAGCAGATTTTGCCTTACAGGAATCAGTCTTGGATGATGTTCCAACATGCTGACCAACCTTAGGAACCAAACCTGACGTGGCCAAAATGGGGCTACAAGCAGAATCCTGCATGACTTTGATTGCTGTAACTTTGTCAGTACTTTTGCCAGAATTATTATCGGTGGAAAGGCGTATGCAATCAGATTGACCCAACTCATTGTAAAGCAGTCTCTCACCCAGGCTTTCTCGTTCGCCAGCCACGTGCAATATGTTGGGAGTTGGTGATTAGACCTGTTTGCGAACAGATCTATCATGGGCCTGTAAAGTCTTGAAAAATCATCTGGCATATACGGCTGTTGAGATGCCACTCCACAGTTGATCCTGAATAAACTATCATTTAGGCTGACTTTCCGCCTTCAGGGTAATTGAATGATTCTTGCACCAAGTGAGGAGGCGGATAGATACAGTGCACATGAGGATACTATTTGTTCTTCCTTGGTGATTTATGTAGGCAACTACAGAGGAATAGTCTGATCTGATTTCACCGACTTCGGTTAGAATCGCCTTAGAGTGTGACAAACTGCTAGCAGCTCTAGTACATTTATGTGGAGCTTCCTAATAATCTTCGATCACACACCTTTTATTTAGAGGGACCTCATGCATGCTCCCCAACCTATCTTTGAAGCATCTGACGAAATTATAATATGGTGTGGTATGTCGTTGAATTCTTTTCCCACCATAAGGTTCTTTGAGTTGCTTAACCAACGTAGATGCTTCACGGTCTTTGTATTCAAAGGGACTAGAAGGTTGAGATCGTGACGGTGGTGTCTGTAGTAACTTCGAAGGTGAAGCTGGAGCGGTCTCATTCTCATTCTGCAGAAGGGCAGAAGGTCTACCAAGTTTGCCAGCATTCCTAAGCAGTGGAGCCATAGATGTGCTGGAGAAAAATTCCTCTTCAGAATTAGCAGGATGCAATCTCTTAATACCGTAATTCTCTCTTCGGTCGGAAAAGCTTTGGATTTCTTTAAATCCAAGATTGCTCTGAGTCCTAGGAACTCCGGCTTCTGACTCGGAATGAGGTTGATTTCTTTAAGTTATCATGAAACCCATATCCTTCACCGTCTTCATGACAAGATTAACTGTCTTATCAAGCTTGACTTGTTTGGAGCCACAATCAACCAATCGTCGAGATAGACGAATACCTGGATACCCCTCCTTCTCAGATGTTCTGCCACTGTTTTCACCAATCTTGTAAAGGTAAGGGGAGCAGTAGAAAGTCCGAATGGCAGAACTCGAACTGGTAGGATTGATTGTCGAACCGGAAGCGAAGCCATCGTTGATGAGGAGGAAAAACTGGAACATGGAGGTAGGCGTTTTTATATCCAATGTTATGCCGAACCAGCCCTTCTTCAACTCTTTGATGACATCTGAGAGGGTTTCCATTCTGAGATGTCTTGGACGAATAAATCTGTTCAGAGGCCGTAAATTGATGATTGGTCTGAGATCTCCTGTTTTCTTCGGAGCCAGGAAGAGACAGAAGCCTTCCATAATCTTATCGGAAAAATGGCATTTTTCCTTACAACTCTTTTACTTCGTTGTTTAGAATCATAGCCCTTAATGTCTCTTATGGTATAGGCATAATACAAAGACTGACTTTCATCGGAGGACGGGCGGTAAAACTCCAAATGGTAACCTTTCTGAAATAGTCTGCAGAACCCATGGATCCGAGGTTATCGACCGCCATGCCACTGGCGTCACAAGAGCACCAATGGTGCTGTAGCTCAGCAGGTCATTAGTATGGGCCCTTAGCAATTGATTTGTGGCACAAGAAGGCATTTACCAATTTTGAAAGAATGCCCATTTAATTGGACCATGTGATGTTTGACCCAAAATGTGAACCACCTCATATAGGCCTTGGGTCAGCGGTTCTTCTAACAAAGTCTAGTGATAATAGCAAATGATTGTGGCACCAGAAGGAATTGACAGATTTTCAAAGAAGAAAGGCCCCTTTAATTGGCCACGTGACCTTTGACCAAATCCGTGAACAACCCATATGACCTTGGTCAGCAGGTCCTCTGACCAAGTCTGGTGTGATAATAGAAATTGCTTTGGGCACAAGAAGGAAGTTACAGATTTTCAAAGAATGCCCCTTTAATCGCCCACATGACCTTTAACCAAATATATGAACACCCCATATTGGCCTAGGGTCAGGGTTCTTCTGACCATATTGGTGTGATAGCACAAATGTGAGTGATCAAGTAAAATGAGTCAGAAGTCACAAGTATGATTATGAGATATAGCCAAAAACACAGGAAAAAAAGAAAATGTATTTTGTGTCCTTATTGTTTTTTCCACCTGTCAAACGATTATATCTTTGGAATGAATTAATTGGTCAATGTCAATGGGGATTTCAGCAAAATGTAGCTTTTGATCTGATGCTTACAGCTACATGAAAAAGTAAAATCAAAAGTTGATGAATCAGACTCATTTCTTGATCGCATCACAAATGATTTGTGGCACAGGATGGAATGTATAGATTTTCAAACGAATGCCCCTTTAATGGGCCCATGTGAACTTGACCCAAAACCCACACTCTGTGAATACACATAGGGCTTGGGACAGTGTTCCTTCTTAGCACATTTAGTGATGATAGCAATTGATTGTGGCACAGAAGGAATTAATAGATTTTCAAAGAATGCCCCTTAATCAGCCCATGTGATTTTTGACCCCAAATCTGTGAACAACCACATGGGCCTTGGTTTTCGCGGTTCTTCTGACCAGTCATAGTGATTAAACAATGATTTGCGGAACAAGAAAGAATTTATAGATTTTCAAAGCAATGCCCCTTGAATTGGCCCATGTGACCTTTGACCCCAAATCTGTGAACACCCCATATGGACCTTGGGTCAGCGGTTCTTCAAAGTAGTGATTATAGGCAATTGATTTGTGGCACATGGCACCAAGAAGGAATTTATAGATTCAAAGAATGCCCTTTCATCGGCCCATGTGACCTTTGACCCCCCAAATATGTGAACACCCCATATGGAGCTTGGGTCAGCGGTTATTCTAAACAAGTCTAGTGATATGAGCATGATCTGTGGCACCATAGGAATTTAACAGATTTTCAAAGAATTGCCCCTTTAATTGCCCATGTGACCTTGACCCAAATCCGTGTTGAACACCCCATATGGACCTTGGGCCAGCGGTTTCGAACAAAGTCTAGTGAGTATTAACAAGTGATTTGTGGCACAAGAAGGATTTAGAGATTTTCAGTGAAGACCTTTAATTGGCCCACATGACCTTTCACCCAAATCTGTGAAAACCCCATATGGACCTTGAGGTCAGCGGTTCTTCTAACCAATCTCGTGATTATAACAATGATTGTGGCACAAGAAGGAATTTATAGATTTTCAAAGAATGCCCCTTTAGCGGCCCACGTGACCTTTGACCCAAACTGTGAACACCCCCACATGGGCATTGGGGTCAATGATTATTATGACCGATTTTCGCCTTCCAATCGGCCCAAGCGTTGGCAAACAAGATGCATTATGGCAAGGTAACAGACGGTGATAGAGAAATAGATAGATGAGCAAAAACATCGCCATAACAATAGATCTGCATACTACGTATGATGAGCTAATAAGTAGGGGTAAGCGTCAGTTGTATTTTCCTCCCCTACTCGCGCCAGTCTGTGCTCTACGTCTGGGTAGGAGGAATAACTTCTATACTGTCTGGAGCCTTTATAGTTGGATATTAGCTGGTCTCTTAAAGTTGTTAGCCCGACTCGAAAGGAACCTCTGTTTTCCTCTGTTGGCAGGAGTACAGTTAGAGGCGGAAGCTTCTGTGGTAGCCATAAACATAAGGTCTGTATCTATGAGGCAGCATATATCAGGAGGAACCTTTAGGCTGATTATTGGTAGATTTCCGGACAGCTTGATCTGCAGCTCTAACACAATTCTTCCTCTTGGGAGGCTAAGCTAGGCATGACCTCCAAAGAGATCCTTTCCTCTAGGAGCATTCAGAGATCCTTTGCTGTGAAATGCAAGGCATCAACAGCATTCAGTCTTCTGGAGTTTCATGAGGACAGCTCCAATAAGGCTCCATCACAATCGTTCATAACGAGACCTTAGAGACAATAAGGCTACATTCGATGTTCTCATACAATCAGGGCCAATTGTCCCAAAGGCGGCGATCAGCATTCTTGCCCCCATTCCAAGAAAATTGTTTCTACCCTATGAACGGGTTCCTTTGTTTCTTAGTAGAGCCGCCTTCAATATCGGTAGGTGGACATGGGCTCAAGATAACAAAATGTCTTATATCAGGACTTATCTTATCCCAGCATGGACTGGGAACCAAAGGAACTGAGAATTCTTTATCTTCCTCACTTGACGGGAAAGACTCAGGAATCCATATGAGAAGGGGAGTCTTCTTCGGATAATTGTCAATATAGACGTCTGGATTTTATAAATAGTCTGTTTGTTTTTCTTATATCGCAGAGTAGAGTAGTAACAGGACAGGAACGATAGGCTTCAATACATGTTTCTTGAGATGTTTAGCAATTAAACTAATGTCGGAAGAGATCGTATCGTGAGTTGATAGAAGAAATCACATTCAAAACCTAGATGTACCAAAACAGCCGCCAAGAAAAAGCAGCAACATAAGGAGTAGGTACTGTAGATCTTCAAAATTCTCCATCAAGAAAGAGTCAACATCAGAAAAAGGAGCTCCATAAATCTTGGAAATCTCGCTCAGTTTCGTATCCTATCCTCATCAGATCAGAATCTTTACCCAAACTTTTCATCTCACCAGTGTGCTCTTGACTGGAAGTACCTGACTATACTGTGGCAATGAGTGGCGCAGCATCAGCCAATATAGGTTTGAGTAATCTCATCAGTCTCAACGGAACTGTAATTACGAGAAAAGCTCTGACCCTGTGGTAGGCTCCTCGTTCTGGTGAATCATATAAAGAATCATAAGAATGAACCACTTTCGGATACTCATGAGTAGATGGTTCCTTAACGTTATCATTAATCACTACACCTTAGTTTTTCAACTCATATGCGGGAAGCAAACTTTTTATAGTCCATCACCAGCTACGAATACTTAAACTCTAGTCTAAGAGTAATCAATTTCATCTCACGTCTAGATTTTCATTATCTCTAACACGTTCAACTTAGATCGCTTTCTAAATAATCACTACCAAAGCCAGTATCGTTGCCGAAGAACGTTCCCACACCTGTTTCAATCGATTGGAAAACGTACATTAAAAAATATTTACGCCCTCTGTTGCTGACTAACTTTTTATCGTGACCATATGTGGAAGTGCGATGATCGATCACAGTTTGTAACATACATTGGCAGCAGTGGGGGGGTGGTGGTTGTTTGACGGATCGCATGGTATGAGTTTGTATGAAATTATAGGGGAATGATACCATTTTAGAGAGGCACACTGGCACCTTTGGTTTTATTTATACCCGATGGACATTTGTTTTCTAGTGCTAGAACTGCCTTAAAGCTGCTTTTGTGTTCTTTGATAGGGCAAAATGAAGAGAGTTCTCCACCAGTGCGATTTCCGGCCCGCTCCGTACCCTTGTTCGCAACGGTGCAAAAATTCGCAATGTTTTGCATGATTTTGGGATTTCGGTGCCGTTTAAATGCATTAGTTCTCGATTTTGTTTGAACCGAAGTTAACGTTATCTGTATTATCAGATATATCAGGAATGAAATTCGGGAGGGGGGGACTCGCCAAACGCGTTATCCTTTTAGTTTCTTGTCGCTGAGTATGGACTCAAATCGACGTGCAGACTCACTAGCTTTGTCTTTGTAGCTATGATTTAATGAGCCTGACTGAGAACCGAGTCTAGGACTCCCTAGTCATGGCTAACTAGAAGTTATTCACTCATTTTTACCTGTTTTTTTTTTTTTTCCAACAGCAAGTACAGTACACAGGCATGCTTAGTTTATCCAAGGTGTATTACCATATCACCTGAAATTGACTCCTGTTATTGTCAAGGTGCATTTCCTGATCCTAGTACTAGTGCATGTTGGGATCTGATCTGCATTTTTTGTTTATGTTGCTACGTCTCCTCGAGGAAAGCTTATTTTCAAATTACTGTTGATTCTCCCTTCACGTTTCGCGTGATTTATTGCAAATTTATTTTTTTAAGGCCTTCCATGTTTAAGGGAGTAGCAGCGATTTACTAATCCGAAAACTCGAAAAAATTATCAAAATTCATATTCTGATTTTTTGTTACTGGCATGGAAGCGAACATAATCTGGGCAATTGTCAACTTGGCTTGAAATTTGTGTATTATTTTTTTGAAAGACAAGGCATTCCTTTTAAGGGGCTTGGTTTTCCTGATCGTTCTTTGGACCCCCCCCTGATTTACGGAGTAGTATCGATTTTGGGATATCAGATGAAAGGCCGATTTTATTTCTCATTGTCCGTCCTGAAATTGACCCTCCAATCCATTTCATTCCCAAGATATAAACAAAAAACCCCGTTTTAGTGGTTAACCATTTTTTTGCACGTAGTGGAATAGGGCTTTGCAACATGCATTAATTATTGCGTCTACCATCAAAAAAAAAAACCGCCAAGTTTGTTTCCCTACTTGATGGGGTTTATGTGCAAAGTGCCAGTCTCTCATATCAAGTATAGAAAACAATACCATAATCGAACAACACTTTAATGCTGATTCTCTAATTTCTTGTGCTTATCAAAATTCTGACTTGAGATAAAAAACGCCTTTCTTCTCAGTGAATATCACAGATTTTCGTGATCTATTGTGCACCATGATCAATAATACAGTTTGACCTCAAACACAAACATTATTGGTTATTCTGTACTGTTGAAGCCACAATGCACAATCAGCTGCAGATTTTGAAAAACGTCGTCGGCTGTACATGTCTATTTGTGGGAGACAGTATTACAAATTTCCTCAAATACTTTTTTTGACGATTTGTGGTTTGTGACAAGAGAAGATTTCAGTAGCTTCCCATAAATGCATTGCTTCCAATGAGGTTTTTTTGTACAGGTACTGATTTGAATCGTTAGTGGATGAAACATGGCTAAATTGACAGTACTGATCACAAACTTTCATTTTAAGAATGTTTCATCTCTAACGATTAACTGACAAACCTGTACAAAAACTGCCAAGGAGCACTGCATTGGGGAAGCCTACTGGATCTTCTCTGTTGTGACAATTAGCGATCCCGGGTCACTCTTGACCCTGATGAATCATCAGACGTGTACGAATGATTCATCAATTTGTACGTACCCTTGTCAACCCCTATTTGGTGGTTTATTTCGAAATTAAAAGTGATATGGAATTGTGTACACTTATCCCTGATTTACAGTTTACAAATGCATTTCCCATTTTTTTATTCTTCTCGCATTACGGCTCGCTAATCCCTTTAAACAAGCAAAATTATGTTTTTTTTTATTTCTGATTTAGGCCATCACTGATAGTGCCTTTAATGTTACTGCACTTGTTGAGACCTACACAATGTCACAATTGTCCCCACATCAGTCTGCATCATTTCAGGCTGAATTTGAAAAAGCCATTGCTTTCAAGTCCAAAATAAAATGCACTAACTAATAATCAATGAAATGCAGTGCCCTATTTTAGTGTAATATTGTCAGGCCATAACATCATCAATCCAAATTTGAAAAGGCATGTTTTCACAAGATTCTCAAAAGCATGTCATCATCCGAATTTGAAAAGAATGTTCTTTGGTCTGATCTCAAAGCGGTTTAAGCTACCGAGCTGTGACCGACGACATGCTTTCGAGATTTGGACTGCCAGCGTACTTTTGAGATTTGGACCAACGATGTGATTCTGACTGACATTTCTGACAGGTACGTGCATTTTATCTTTGGACTGATGCTTTCGAACCTAGCAACACTGATTTCATGTCCATCTCTGACTGGCGACATATTCTTTATATTTGGACATCCAAATTTATTTTGATTCAATGGAGCTTTTATGCCAATTTGGATTCCAGGGAGCCCCCTATTTTCTAATCGTGTTGTTTTTTTGCACAGTATCCTTACATGTATGCTTGTCCACATCTAATTACTGTTGAAAATAGAGCTTAAATTTGATGTCCATCATATATAGAAAATCAAATCTTTGTGTTGCCTGCTTTTGATTCTCAAGGCATGTCTATCAGTCCACAATTTGAAACAGGCTGTGTCCGTTCTGAATCTCAAAAGCGGGTTTTTTTAAGGTTAACCGCGATTTAAAAACCGACACATTGGTCAGCGAGCCTGTGGCCGTAAAGGTTAAAGCAATAACCTTTTTCTGAAGAGTGCCCTCATTTTCCAAGATTTGAGATTTTTGCACAGTTTGCAAAAATCAATTGGTAACTGGTTAGAAACTATACATGGGAATGGGGGGGGTAAAAGCTCGAACATAATGTGTCCGCTCTGTCAAAAGTGGACTTCTTTTCCAAATCTTCTTGTCTTTTCGGATTTAACTTGTGTTTTAAGCAGCCTTGGGCAACCCCTAAGCAAGCCTGAGCACTTCGTTGGATATGTTGCATGTTTAAAGATTTCAGTTGGCCCACAAATGTATCTTGGCATGTTTTTTCAATCATTCATAGTGCACATCTGATAATTTTGAAATTTTGTTGCCTCGGTCTTGCTCTTTCATTTATTATAACACCTCATTTTACATAAGGGTGCAAAACGGGTGATATAGAATGCCCGAAAGACGCAAAACCCCCCAAACCAAAGTTTGCACTTTTTGGAGTTTTTCAATGGTCACTGTGTGGTAATCGCAAGAATCTGTACGTATTGATTTTATAACCAAGAACAGTTTCCCACTGAATTATCGAGAAAGCCTACTTGCAATATTGATTTTGGACGCATATGTTCGCGTCTCATACAAAACTGCAATGCCCACTTGAAAACTCCTTAAGAAATAAGTGCACTTTGTTTTGAGGGTTTTGCGTCTTTCGTGCTGTCTACGTCAGGCCATTTTAATTTTTTCTACAAGGTTTTAAAGAGCAAGACTAAAGGCAACAAATGTTATATTTGACACTTTCAAATTTTTGGACTTTAGGCACAGTACTGATCGAAAAAGGTGGCCACATAGTTATAGTTTTTTTTTTTTTAAATTTTCTTAACTTAGTTTTCCAAGTTAGATTAAATTGTTCTATTTCTTCTTCATGACCCATTTTATAATTGTTTTTCCACTTCATATTAATCATCATGGTTTTAACTTCAACAATGTTGTGTTGAGACAAACGCTGGCGCTTCCCAGCCGAGGAAGTTGACTTCAACTCCTTGTGAAATTGGTAAATATTGACAGATAAGCAATGTACCCTTGGTAGCCCACTATAACATAATAAATATATTTAAGTATTTCAAATAGTCACATTTAGACCATCCCTTATCCTGTCAAGAGATTTTCTTTCTGGCCTGTTTCCATATGGTGGGGTTTAAAGATAGATTGCAAAAGATAAATAACCGGCAATCAAAGTTTTACAGTTGCCGGGCGCAAGGTAGTCTCCTAATAACCAAAGAAGGGACCTGAAACTGAAACAGGATATACGGTTAGTGTGAATTTTGTTCCACGGAAACGTACTAGCCCACGGCCACTAAATACACCTTTAAATCATTTCAAAATAAGTGACCAATTTTGTATGTCAGAAGCTTAAAAAATCAGAGCCAACAGCCACTCAAATACATCTTTTATTCCTGTTTCAGTCCTGGGGATTCTTCCCAGTGTGTTTTTGTCTTTTTAGAATGCAGTGAGTTAAACTAGAGCTCAACCGAAACGACCTTTGACTTCCGATCCGATAACCGATATTGCATTCAAAATATTGGCCGATATCCGATATTTTGTTGATTGTTTCTATTATAATCAAATCACCATTAATTGCAGCTGATCATCCGGTCATAAATGTAGTAAAAACAGATAAAGAAAAAATAATTTCATATCCAAGTGTTTACTTGAAAAAATTCATAAAACTTTTGCTCCAATAAATCATTATTAATGTTTGTAAGGATCCAAAACATAATAATGATAAAATTGGATGATTTATGCCCAATATTTATTGGTCTCGCTATGAGTTTTTAAAATATTGGGCGATACGTACTCGAGCCCAATATTTGTGCAACTCATAGCTCAACCAATAAATGTGAGCTCAATCAATCCAATTTTATACCACACAACAGTATTGCTGTGAATGCGAGGTGAATCCGGCCACCCAATAGCAGGGACAAATCGGATTTAAAACTTTGGTTTTACTACTAAATAAGCATAAAAAGACACCGCTGTTTTTTTGTACTCAGATATTGGTATGCATTATCGGCAAGGTGAGCCTTTTTTGCTGATCAGATATTTTGCCAATATGGACAATATCGGCCCGATACAATATCCAATACGAATATCGGTTGAGCCTTAGTTAAAACTGAAAAAAATATAACAATAGCAAGAAATAAATCATTCATACAGGTCTGAATTCTTTTGAACATGAGATATTTAATGTGTTTGACTCATTGTATCTCCATATTGTACAGTTCTTTGCATGTTCCTTGTCACCTCTTTAAGTATGTTGAGTCTTATAATAAGCAAGAGATTTGCTATTAACACTTAAGTGCATAAGGTCTTCTGCACTCCCGTAGGTACATAACAGAAAAAAATGAAAATTGGTTTTACAAATAATTCAAAAATGATCCAAAAACAGATTTTTAAGATGCCAACTAAATTTCCCTAAGGATTTTTCCATCAAATTTTGTTCATAATAGGAAAACAAATACATTTACACTGCTGAAATAATTATAAAAGTTAATCCAGTACGATTTAAGAGGCAAAACAAATTTTGAATAGCGCCACCAAAATGCTTAATTATGCTAATTAGCATGGTAGTAAATGCCATGGCCGACTTAAATTTTCTTCTGCCAAAATATGCGCAACTGATATTCGGGCAATTACGTAAAATCGTGAGCAAAAATAATTTATCTTTAAAGCATGGCGCGCAAAAAACTAAATTCTGGGTCCACCCAGAAAATATGCCTTAAGTGATTCGGAGGAGATTTTTTTTTGAGGATACACTTTCTGCCTCAAATTGCACTGGATCGCTTGTAAACCACCTACCCCAACCAACGTTTCGAAGGTTTTATTGGACATACAAAGAGAAACGCAAACCTTGTTTTTGACTTGTGCCTGACTATATAACCGTAATTGTCCCCGATCTAACACCGTGCTTTGAGTTTCCGTCGTGCACGGACATCAAGGACCACATCACATCTATTACATAAAACATGTAATTCGGCTTATTCACTTCAGGTGTTATCTATACATTGGAAAGCATTCCAAATTCTGCAAAAACCCGGGTTCGAACAATTGGGGGTCGCTTCTTTCTGTAAATCACTCCTCATGTCTTGTAGAGACATGAGATTTCCAAAAGAATCACCCCCATTTTTTCGACTCCCCGGTTTTTTACATATTTAAGATGGTTACCACATTATTAGATCACACCTAAAGGATACGCCGATGCACTATGTAAAAGATAATGAGTTAGGACTTTCTCTGTCGTGCACGACAGAAATCCAAAGCATGGTTTTTTCTATGTGGAACGATTACATATCAGGCAAGTTCAAAACAGGATTGCGGTTTTCTTTTGCACCTGTTTGCCCATCAACTTTCGAACGTCTCTGTCAGCTGGTCTTCAGTACCTGACAGAAAGAACTTGCCGAAGCCCACTAGTGGGTTTTGAGTGAACTTGATGGGATCAACACAATCCCCTCAGATCCCCCACTCAAAAAAATCCCACTCAAACCCACTCAACCCGCTCAAAGCTAAAAATCAATAACACGACCATTCACTATGAAGCCCACTCATATTTGGTTCGAGCTTCACTCTAATCCCACTCAAACACCCCTCAAATCCCACTCATCCCACTCGAGTGAATTTTGAGTGAATCATGCGTGAATCACTCATTTTTTGGCAAGATCTTCTGTCCTGACTGTACAAACCAATCCAGTGAAAGTTGAGACGAAATTCGTTTCTAGGGAAATTCTCCGTCACTTTAAAGAGTATGTGCACGGTGTTGTCAACTCTAACAACACAGGTGTCAAGAGCAAAAACACACATTCAAACCTATGGCTAAAGATGTTTTAACAGCAGCTGGCGTAACCAGCCTTTGCAAATTTGGAGGGGGGCAGACAGAAGGGGTGATGTGACGAAAGATCATTTTCTGAGGGTGCAGGATTGGGTCCTTCTCTAAGACATCTGTACCAAACCGGTCAGTCTTAAAGGGGGGCTAGTGGGGGTGCAAGGGTTTGGGGGTACTTGGTGTTTACCCTGCGTCCATTACGCCCATGTTCTCACAGCCAGACATTCTCAAAATTTAAAACTCAACAATGTAAAATTTTGGGAGAATAAGTCATGGGCTTATTAAACAGCTTGCAGCCATCATTCAGCATGAGGATCCCACCACTAAATAACTCCCCATAGAATTGCGTACAAAATGACCTCTCACCCAACGTCGATTTCTCGGCTTTAAAGCGAATCGTTAACTTCTCTAAACTGAGTTTTTTTTAAGATTAGCAACATTACCTCAACAAAAATGAAAAAGTATATGATGAGGCTGATTTTTTTAGCTACAGAGCATCGAAAGATTTGCCATGTTTTCAAAAACATTCACGCCTAGTTGAGTGTTACTAGAAACTAAATGTATCAGTTTCCCAAAAACCCTCAGACAATTATACAAAAATGGCACAGACAAAAAATCTTTACCACCCAATTGGTTTGTTACTATAGTCCACACATTATGATCATTAATTAATATATTTCATTTAAGGACATAACTCATCAACAATTTTGTGACTCTTCATTTTAGGCAAGGGCCATATCCCGGACGCCAACACTGTCTCAACACTGACGTCGTCTGCTAACCTGTTTATTTAAGTGGTGTGTGAGTCCATTCAGTTACTGATTTGTAAATGGACCAGTGCTGAATTGTTATCAGTGGCGTAACGGGCCTGCCCGCTCTGAGGGGGCAAATTTCCCAGTTTGGGGAAGTTTTCCCTCTCAGGGGGGTCAAAAGGCCAATTTTTCCCGGTCAGAGGGCTAAAAAACGGCTGATTTAGCATGATTTTTGCAATTTTTTTCCTGGCCAAAGTCGTCAGGGGGGGCAACCTCCCCCGCCTGTTACGCCACTGATTGTTATGGTCACCTACATGACTACATGTACATCAGCAAATTCAAAAATAAAATTGTCAACTCTTATTTCGTACAGCAAAAATGCAGTTTAAGGGCAGTGTTAACCCTAGTGCTTTTGTTTTTACTCAAATTTCTGATTTTTGCATCATTTTAAACTTCAACCTGTGTTCTATCTTTACCAACAAAGGTTATCCACTGCAGACAACCCCGAGCTGTATTTTTTGCTGATTTAAAATAGCTATTTGACCATTTAAAGTCACAAAAACCACATGGTCTTAATGACAGGAATTTAAGCACATTACACGCCGTCAGGTGCAAGGCGCAGCATCGCGTCGCGTGGTGAATTTTTGCTGCGTAATGAAGCCTGCGCGTGTTTTAATGTACTTTTGCGCGAACGCATCTTGGAAAAAACAAAAAATAATATTTGAAAATGTAAACAAAGCGCTAATTTAGACCAGATGAAATAAATTTCTTCTGATTTTTGGAGTTAGAGACAAAAGATGTTCAATAGTGCATAAAGATGTATTTTCATCACTTGCACAACATACTCAATTTTGAAGTTCAAAGGTAAAGTTATTTGAGAAAGAGACAGCTTGAAATGGCATGAAAAGTCAATTTTTTACTAAAACACAGATTTTCTCAATGTTCAATTTTCGCAAAATTTGGCAAATTTTCAGACAAGATAACTCCAAAAATACCGAAGTAAAAGGTGAGGTTTAACTTTCCTACGATAGCAATCGGTCTTCTCTAGGAACGGTTTTCTCAATTTTTCAGATATTCTACAATATATACTTAAATTTTGGTAAAGAAAATTAAAAAAGCACACTTTTTTGACCATTTTTCCTTAGAAATATTTCGAAAAGCTCTATTTTTAAAAAATGAAAAAAAAAGTCCCAAGAAAAATTTGTCTTGTTTCTAAAAAATAACATAAGAAATCATGAAAATTCAAATTGTTTTTGTTATGCTGTCTGAAAATTTTGGGGCAAAATCATGTTTTTTTAGTATTTTTTCTCAACATACAGACAGTTTTACATTAATCTGATGCCACCATTGGGTTCGTCGTCCAATTTTCTTTCTAGAAATGTATTCTTTTACATACAATAATCAAATATTTGCAAAGTTACAAACCAAAATAGATACTCGGAAAGTCAGGGTTGACACTGTCCTTAAAATACTGTCGAATTCAACAGCTTCAACGTATCCACGAAATCCAACCATTTCACATTATACATGC
This sequence comes from Ophioderma brevispina, assembly GCA_023653785.1. Lineage (NCBI taxonomy): Eukaryota > Metazoa > Echinodermata > Ophiuroidea > Amphilepidida > Ophiodermatidae > Ophioderma > Ophioderma brevispina. Next base: position 19,060 of record JAMKCH010031569.1, on the reverse strand, counting down.
TATGTTCAAATATGATTATGCCTGGAGAGTAACTCAACTTTGACATTCTTTCAAGGTATTTGCCCTCCATGTTTTAAAGGTTGCAACAAGAGATTTGAGGCAACCCCCCCACATATTGTGTAATAGTTAGGTCCATTTATATAGATTGAGCTCAATAGATTTTCATACCTTGTATTGGCAAAAGAAATGCCTTTTAAAAAAAGAAACTATATGTACGCGCCTTGCTCCTTTGGTCAACTCACCATTGTATCTCTCATTTAATTTTGCATTTTACCATGGTAAATAAACAAATGAAAAGTGATGCTGATTTGATTATATTTCAATGCAGAGGGTGTTTTGAATCAATCAAATGATGCCATAGCAGATGTGCCTAATGTACTGTACAAAAAAACAAAGTCTGTAATTAAGAGTTTTTTTAGCATGATTTGAAATATCTGTTTTTTTGTTTCTTAACTTTTGGAACACTTTTAATCCCTAAGTACTAATGCTTTGTTGGGACTAAAGGACATTAAAGTCAGGGTTTTTATGTGTTAAGAATAGGATTTTTATGGATCACATGACTTATTGAGGTAAATTTCCCAAAAATGGTGCTTAGGGCTTGACTCAAAAACCACCCTCTGATTCAATGTAAAAAACATAGCTGAATTTGTACTTTGCTCCTATACGAAACTTGAAATTTCCAAAGTTTTTGTACCAAAGAAACACTTCTCAACTTAAGCAATAATAGCACATTGTTGAAGAGCACCTTCATTTTTTCAAGCATTTGAGATTTGAACACAGTTGATGGTTACCTGGCTAGTAAAACTATACCTGTGCATTGGTTAAGCTAAAAAAATGTATGGTCACAAACGAATGAATTTTGTAATTAGAATAATATCGGCGATCTCCGATAATCATTCAACAGCTGCTGGAAACGGCCTTCCATATCAAATACGCCGGGAATAGCGACCGTACGTGTTTACGCTCATCATAGTTGTTTTATTGGTTCAGGAAGTTGAGGTATTTTCTTGGGTGGCACTTTTATAATGGACGAACTTCGAACATAAACTAGCATTTTCCGCTTTTGCCGTAGTACAATCGGATACAATTCTAATTACAAAAATTGTTGTTTTCTGATAAACATTTTTTTAGCATTCTCGTTAGCAGGTGTAGTGTCCTAGACAATTGCCAACATAACCGCTGCAAAAATCTCTATTTTGAAATTGGGGGGCGCTCTTAAAAACATGTGTGTATTGCTTTTAAGTCTTTCAGATGGAAATATTCTTGTGGAAAGCTTTATCAGGGCAAAAATCAGTATTTTGATTTTTAGGGTCACTGAGTGGAAACTCTCGTTGCACCTATTCAGAGGAATACCCCTTTTCTTTGTTGCTCCCATGTATATGCAGTGGTGGTGCCAGCTTTTTTGGTGGGTGTGGGGAGGGACAGGGAAAAGTTTTTTTTTGGGGGGGCAGGCGTCAACAAATTTTGTGCTTTTTAAACAATTTTGGTGCAAAATTGCCTGATTTTGAGATTTTAGCTTTTTAGTGCAAAAGCTGTCATTTCATTCTGTGGGGGGGGGGGGCAAACTGGGGGGCCAATGCATGATGTACTTCACTTTCAGGATTGTAAATCTGCTGTTGACTGTAGGCACATGTTTCATTGTAGATCCGAATACATTTCTTGTGTTTAATTACAATTAAGGTTGTGGTGGTGATACATAACTGGTACATAATCTTCAGATTTGGTGAAACAATGTGTAGAATAGCTATAGGCCTGTTTTACCGGTAGATGCAACATTTGTCACCAAGGGGACCATCATTGGGGATCGACATACCATCCTAACAGCACAGATGGGGGAATTCAAATTGGGGTGATTTTCTCATGGAGTCTAGGGAACAATGAATAACTAGGTGCTGGAATCTAGAAATGCAACCTTGAAATCTAAATGACCGTATTGGAAATTTACACAATTTTGCAGTGGGGTTAATCTAATAACCCCGATGGATTTGAAGTCAATATTTATCTAAAATCATGATGTTACTAAGTGTCACGGCGACCAACTTGAAGACTGCCGTAGAAAATGCAGGTGAGAATTCATGATAAATTACAGCATCACTCAACTAAACCCTAGATTGTTAGCTATTGTTCAGGGGAAGGATTCGAGTGCGAGAATTCAGTCTTATTTTCTCAAAAATGAATTTTGCGGAATCATCCAATTCGCTACTGTGTTAACTTCTAAAGTTTACGAAAATCAACAGGTTCCCGCAAATCATTACGAGAATCTTTGCGAGATTCGATTCTCGGGTTCTCGCCGAAATTCTAGCCTCTTTTTTGGAAAGAGCGCTGTTCTAGTAATATGGAGGTTAGCGGTATATTCAAATTTGTGAACCTTGTTCGTTCGTTCGTGCAAAATGGGGGAGGATTGGGAACAGTAAGGGTTTTCATCCATTCTTATTCAAAAATGGCTGTGTTCTCACTATAAACGGGGATGATGGCTTATAAACATCCCTTCGAAGGACTGGATGCTTTCAATTTGCCCAATTCCAAGTGAACCATGGAGGATGCAAAACTGCTAGAGTTGCATCTACCTGTGAAATAGGCTTATTGGGCCTTATTGTACTCCAAACTAGCATGAGAAGTCCTACATTTAGGCTTTGACCTCTGTGTCTGACTATGTCAACTGTTGCTTAGTGCTGCTGATACTGCATTCCCCATGTCAAGTTTTTCCTCTGACAACACTTGCTGATATTGCGTGAACAAGTTGACACTACGATGACCAGCAACTGACATGACCTAGGCCAGTTGAAATCCTGAAAAACAATGTCAAAACTTTTAATTATTAGTGCAGATTTTTCTGTATCCACCCCACAACACTTTTACAAAAATTCACAAACTTTCCAAATAAAAAAGTACCCGTTTTGTGATTTAGCGAGAAAAATTAACAAAATGTATTGTGTAAAACAATCTTTATTCGCGATCCTACAAACCAGCATTAGTGACAGTACCGGGCAGACCAGAGACTATAGTGCCATCTGTAAACATGTATATTGCAGCAGACACAATCACAAACTGTCAGATGGATGTGGATGTGCATGCAGTGTGCAGACAGGCCATTGTCATGCAAAACAACTCACTGCTAAGACAATGGCATGGCTGTGCACTACATGCATATGCAACACCCCAGGCCCATAAGCAGGGGAGGGGCAGTCACCCTCAAATTCCAAAACAACCCAAAATAGATTTTGCAAGAGGAGTGAACCAAAAATTAGAGTTTTTTAATCAAGCATAGCTACTTACAGGGATCTTTACTTTTCCGTTTGTGAATGATAGGCCTAACACGACCTTTGACCTTGTGACCTTTGACCTCATAAACAAATGAGGGTTAGCATGTAAACTCCATAAACCAAGTTTGATTCCATTTGAACTTCAACTTTTCAAATGAGGTCAATTTTACATTTTCAGCCTATTTTACAACTTGACCTCACATGACCTTGGTATGTGACCTTTGACCTTGCCAACAAATGAAGGATCCAAGTTTGGTTCCAATTGAACTTCAACTTTTCATATAAGGTCAATTTTACATTTTCAGCCTATTTTATAACTTGACCTCACATGACCTTTGACCTTGTGACCTTTGACCTCATCAACAAATGGGGGGCCATGTTGCACCTTTGACCCAAGTTTGGTTTAAATCCATCTAAGTATGTAGATATTACAGGCAAATGTTAACCCTTTTTCACAACAACAGACATCAACAACAACAGACATCAACAACAGTGGACAAAGTGATCCTTATGTGTCTTCCTGCTTTAGGGCAGGCGACACAAACACAAAAATGGACTTTGATGAAAAATAGGCTGACGATTTGTTAACATTTGAAGAAATCGCTGATACAGATTTTAATTTGTGTGTTTGTTGTGGGCTGCCAGCATAGCTGGCAGGACCACTTTGCAATCAGTTGTGTGTATGTGTGTGTATCACTAAAATGCTGAAGGGGGATGACCCGATTTCAGTCTATAATTTTTTCATCTTGATAGCATGGCCTTCACCCAAAAACCCCATAAAGTTTTGTGCCGATATTTCTACCCGTTTTGAAGTGAGCTAAAAATGTGATTTTGTAATCCCCATAGAGTACCGTGTAAAATTAATATTGGTCGACCAAAATTAGCTCATAACATCCAAATCAAACATCCTTTAACCCTAATATTTCACAGGGTAAATGAGAAAAATAGTAGCTTTCTTCTGATACCAAAAGTTTGACCACTTCCGGTAAAATCTGGGGCTATTAGCGATCGTAATATGGACCTTTTTAAGTTTTTTTATGGAGCGGCCCACAACTTATATTCTTTGAATATAGCGAGTGCGAAAACCAAGAACCGCAAAATTCTACTTTAGAATGCGCTGCATTACACAAGCACAATGATGTAGGCAAATCATAATAGTTTTAAACTAGAAAATACAGTGTTCACTGAATGCATACATGTGTTGTCTGCCATCACTCATTGTGAATGAGGAGAAAGCTTACACAGGTCAAATGAGGTCACCAACTTCACACAAGGTGGATCACTACCCAAGGAACCTTGTATCATGCAAATGTGTGCACGTATGTGAATAAAGAGTGCAACAGTCCCTTTGCGGTGATCTCCTGAGGGGAAAGCGGCCGAATGGCATTGCACCGCAATCCGTGTTTTGAGGGGAACACGTCCCACCAGCAACTCGCAGCAGTATTAAAAAATTATCTTCTGTGGGCTGACCAGCAATGATCAGCAATGTGAGTAACTTGATTGCTGGGTTTTGCTGGTGGGGCATATTAGGATTAATATACACTCTTTTGAATCCAACCACTAGTAGTATTTAAGATCATGCGCCATGAGTTGGGGTATAGGAAAAAGTGGAGGTGTTACATTTTCAAAAATATTTGACAACATTTTTTAATGTATCATTAGAACCAAGAAAATTATTAAACTGGTTTATGTTTCATTTAATAGGTAATTTATTTAGCTTGAAAATTATACCAATTTCAAATTTGTATATTTTTGGAGATATCGTAATTTGAATGGGTTAGTGTCAGGGGTGGAGGTTGCATACGGATGAGGTATGTGTTAAAGTATAGGGATTTTTTATATTCAGGGCTTTTTATTTATGTGGCATTCATTTTGACCCATACAACAATTTAAGCTATGGTGATAGTTGCACTTTTATTACCTTTTGCATTGTGAGGTAAGGATTTTTCCTATACGGTGCTGTACAATGTGTATGCTCTCAAAGTTCTATGTGGCATAACTTTTTAAGTAATTATCCTACCCAGCAAAAGTATACATTTTCAGAAAGGAAATTTGATGAGGAATACAAATATGCCACTCTTTCTTCTAGGAGGTTGCTTTAAAAAGTTTTGACTTATGTTGTCATAAAAAAGCAAAAAATTAAATGTTTTTGAACACCCTGAAGCTTCAGTAAGGTGACATATTTCATTTTACAAGTTCCCTTTTTTGAAGGCTTATGATGTCCCCTACACATCTCAAGGAGTTATAACAATATGAGAATTGAAGGTAACAAATTAGACTCTTACAAAATTTTGTACTTTTTACACCAAAATTTCACTTTTCCACCCTATAGGACACTTGTGGCACCCTGTATATTAACATTCAAGGTGCATAGTTGTCTTCCTTACATTTTCAGCTTTACAACAATATATAGTTTTATAGGTATCTGAAAAACAATTGATGACATTCTCATTTAAGTGTGAAAACATGTAATATTTTGTAGATTCAAGCATGTAACACATTTTGCCCCCACTCATGGTGCATGACCTTAAACCAAAATACCGATAGATGGATTTTTTCTTTTTTTATGTCCCAGATAATTAGCAAATTGATGCAAAATGATGTAACAGTAAACAGAGTAAAGCTCACCTACCTGAGATGACATTGATGTCACAATATTTAGTCTTCACTGCTATGTCTGTGTTGGGCTGCAACATAAATCAAAATTAGTAGGGGAGTCATTCAAACTACACTTTGTTGGATTGTTCGCTGTGTGTAGGAATGTTAATTGCATTTTGTGACGGTCTCCACCCCCGTCCCCCAACAATTTGGCATGCGGACAGATATTACAGCACAGTGGCCCAGTGGCGTAGCCAGCATTTTTTTTTAGGGGGCACATATATTTTCAGGGGGTCCAAGCATATTTGGTCAGTATAGTATATGGCTTATGTAAAGCCTAATTTTTTCAGGGGACAAGATTCCGGGGTGGGGGCAGTTTCCCACCCCCCGGCTATGCCATTGCAGTGGCCCTATGGCCACCGTGGAAACAAACAAAACTGCAAGATCGAAATCAACTTACATTTTGTGATAGAAGTGCTTACCCGGGGGGCCCAGGGTGGGGCCGGGGGGGCGGGTCGGGGTAATTCTTGCCCCCCCCCCCCGAAAACTTAGGCCATTTAATTATGCTCCCCCCTCCCCCGAATTATGTGCCCCTTTTTCAAGGAACTAGAACCAAAAAATAACTAAATCATAAATGCCCATTAACTTTTTTTATATAATGCTAAGTGGTTCTTGATGAATATGATACTGACATTCTTTCCACAGCCTCTTGCTTGACTTTCTGCATGCTTGTTGAGTTTAACATTGTGATCATTTTTTGAGTTATAACGAGAAAGCAATAATGCATATTGTAAAGTCTACTTCAATATGTGCTAATATTGAGTGGTTAACCATTAAAACAGCAGTTTTTTGTTTATATCTTGGGAATGAAATGGATTTAAGCTACCGCATAAACATTCATAAAATAGATTGCAGAATTCCATCACCTAACACTTACATAAAAATTAACTAAAACAGTACGCCTATAACTGAAGGATGTAAGAAAACACTATTGCAAACCCTCGGGCATTTCATTTTCATGAATCCACACCCTCGTACCCCGACTTAACCTAAAAAAAGGTATATTTTTGTATCATCTGAATTGATGGGCCAAAAGGATGGTGTCCCAATACTGACATGTTGCAATTCATTGTTTCTGCAAGAAATTCTCAATTTTGAATTTTTCTGTTAGTAAACGACGTCTAGGGGAGATTGTAGAACATTTGCCTATATAACACCAAAACACATAATCAGAATCAAATGAAATTTTGGGGACAATAAGCTTTTCTCACGGATATCTTAGGCAGAAGCTGAACAAAACATAATGTACTAGATCACTAAATGCATTTTTTTTTGAGAGAGAGACATGAGGAGATTCCCAAGAGAATGGCCTCATTTTTGGTCAAACCCCTGTTTTTTGCCATATTTGGAATGCTTATTAGATCACACCTGAAGTGATTCCAATATGCTGTCTTTATGTAATAAGTGTCCTGGATTTAGTACTTTCGTGCACGACAGAAAGTTCAAAGCATGGTTTTCTATGGTGACGATTGCGATAGAGGCAGTCCAAACAAGGTTTGTGGGTTTCTTTTGTACTTGGTGTTCAATAACCTTCGAAACGTTCTCGGTAGGTGGTCTACGGACCGTCCGTGAAATTTAGAGAAATTTGTATCCCTCAAAATAACTCCTTTCCTGTCACTTGATTATGTCAAAGCAAAGAGGTTTGCAATGTGTATATTTTTGCAGACTGCCCATATTCCCCTATGTTTTCCTGTGGTCAGCTGGTAACCTGGTATTCATAAAATAAATATCCGATTTAAAATCCTTCTATTTATTTGTGATTAAAATAAAAATACATATAAAATATTATTTAAGCAATGAAAGATTGGAACGAGAAATCTAGGTGACCATCACACGACCACATAAATCCCAGACCCAGTTAAATACCTAAATGCCATTTTTTTGCCACTTTTCCATAAAAAAATCACCGGAGCGGTTAACCTGGTATTCATAAAATATAGTCTGATTTCAAATCCTGCTATTTACTGTGGGCGATAAAATACAATAAATTTAAAATAGTAAAACCTATTTCAAGCATGACAGATTGGAACAGATCCTAGGTGGACCATCACTGACCGCATAAATCCCAACCCAATCCCAAAAATGGATTTAGAGTGAATGCCATTTTTATTTTGCCACCTTTCACAAATCACGGAGCGGACCGTTTTGTTTATGGGAAATGACGGCGTAAATCTACATTTACCGCTTCCTCCCTTCTTGGGCGTTATCTTACCTGTTCTCTAGGGACCCGAAAAAACAGGGGGGAAAATTACAAAGAAGTCGGGCGCTTTTTTTTTTGCCATGTAGGGTAGCCTCGGTGGTATCTGAAAATACCCTTCGTAAGGTATATTAGTCTCAGGTGGTATGGTGGCCGGGCGGTTAACAAAACCACGTAGCCTACACGCCTTTGCCTTCCCAGTGGCAATCGACACTGGAACGTCGAAGTTTTAAGAAATTTACACACTATTTATTTCGACATGCAAATCGATTTGACTCGTTCCTTAAACGTCGATTCATGTGCATTTTCGGTGGAAATTTATAAAAACCGTCGACCTTTTTTTCGACGTGCCAACGTTGTTTCGACGTCGCTCAAACGACTATGCCCGCTGGGTTTCTGCAAACTGAAGGGTGAAGTGCACGATCTTTCCAAAAAAAAAATAGGCCTACAAATTCACAATGCCAGGATGCCTAAAACATAGCTTTTATATTTGGTGCCAAGCTGATGGCACCAAGCCTGAAGTCATTTAAGGCCGTAATTTGCTTATGTGAACAGCTGCTTGGTAAGTGAATAACAAAGGACAAACTCAATTTTCTGACAAATTCTTGATTTTTAAATTATGTTACTGGTACCTGTATCTGTACTCCATTGGGTCTCTTCTCATTGTTTGAGGATATCAACTTACGATATGATGTGGAAGATATGGAAACGGCAAGTTCTATGTTAAAGGTCCATGACATGCTTTAAAACATACTTATAAAACCACCAAAAAATGGTTTCATTCATGTATGTATTGTAATAAAATGTAAATTCTTCATGAATCCTTATTTGAGAAGCCGTATATTTGATAAAATTGGCATAATACATGCGTATTTGGACAAGCTTTTCAAAGGCAAATCCAACACAAATGATTATTCGCGCTGGGCAGCGATGACACCCGCGTTGACGTCCGAGTAACAAATACGCGATACGCCGTCCAATGATCGCATTTTGGGAACGGACGTGCTGTGTTGGCCCAGTTTCTTGTCATACTCACATTTGACTTCGCGCGGTATAGGCGTCTTACGTGTTGTATTATATGGCATATTGTTTCTTGATTTGGTGCCTTAAAAATTACGATAATAATGCGCTGTATTGTCGACGGCTGCACCGGCGGCCCGTACCGAAAAGGTAGAATCAGAACAGAAACTTTATTCAATTTCCCAGCCAAAGAAACCGACAAGGAGAGTTACCTGGAAGTGGGTTTTTTCGTCGCTTAAGTAACAAAAACCAGACTTCGTCGCCCCAGGTGGTTTTCAAACAGTAAGTTTTCGAAATTGATTGATTTAATACTGTTAAATAATGGATATTACTAGCTTATAGATCAAGTTTTTTCGTCGTCATGCAATGTGTCTGAAGTCATGCATCGTGTCGATGTCCTATTGGTCCAGCTGTTATGCACGGCACTCTGCTTGTGTCACGATGTGAGGCTTTGTTTACAACTGGTTACTCTGCGTCATTAACGGGGTCAAATCCAACTCCAGCATCTGTACGCGTTCGGAAAACAGGAGAAGGCCCTGTCATTTTGAGGTATATTTATCCTTGAAATTTACACTTTCCCGATGTTTTTCACTTTTAAAAAACTTGTGGTTGCCGATTGATCAGGATACGTTTCAGTTAAGAAAATGTAATAAATTAAGAAATGTCTACTCAGCCGTGTCCATGGACCTTTAAATATTTTTATTAGTTACATGTTTAATACTTCTTTAGGTTTGTGCTGTGCAAAGACTAGTCATGCTGAGGCTATGACCAATGTGTTGCGCGGCCGCCTGGCTCGCCGAGTAGGCGTCCGAGGCTACGTGTAGGTACGTAGACCCACCAAGAATCATGATGTACAAGAAACATGACTGTAACATATTTTAACAGACATTATTAACGTACCTCCGGTCGTACCTCTACTCGGAAGGAAACTTATATCAGCACGGCTTTCCTCGCATGTCTTCACTCAGACCCATGTTGCGCAAAAACAACGTCCCTTTAATTTTACCGTGTCTGCCCGTGTGCCGCGCCGTGGCCATGAATACGTATTTGAATTTGCGGAACAGAAAACATTTAGGGCGAGCCGGCCCAAACCAAACAAACTTTTGGGCGGGGCGGGGCGGCAGTAAATAATTCATCGATACTGATTTAAACATTAAGGCGAAAACAGAGGCCGCTATATAATGTCATAAAGGAAACAGGATGTGTGCCCCGGGTGGTCTTCAACGGTGAAGTTATTCATACATTTATATTGAATAAGTTTTGTACAATGCCTAAAACGTCGGCGAGTTTAATATCTACGTTTACATGTAAACGTGATAACATTGACCTCCACTTTCGTACACACTGCCTAGCATGGACGTTGAAGATACGAGGACCCACAACACACTATTTTCAACCGACCCTATCACGTTGCCGCCTTTTTGTTATTAATCCCACCTGATCCCATTTACGCCTGCTTAAGGTAATGCGAATAATCACCCTCTAGCAGGAGGGCTGGCTGGCCATCGCTCTTCGGGAAGTCGCGCGGGGCATACTGGGAAGGTTCAGCACGCTTAAATTGCATGATGCAAATTGCATATTGCAATGAGGAAATTGAAAGATCAGAGAACATATGTCTTAAATTATGGAAAAAGTCTCAACATAGCATGCCATTTCAATCATTTAAACTAATTCTTAGTAACCCTTGTCAACCTGATCACCGGAAAGGGTGGGTACCACCCCCTTGAATTTCCACTTTGACATTCCTACACAGTGGAGTGGGTTTTTTTTTGTTGGGTTGGACTGAAAAATTGTCGACACCCCCTCCCCTCGGTACCAAAAACGCAAACACTGTCTATTCGAAGATTGTAATAACTCATTTTAAAAAAATGATGGTTGTGGTCAAAAACTTTGGTGGCAGGGGTGTTTTTTTTGGAAACATCACTTTTTGAGCTAAAAACTTCGAAAATCAATATTGATTAATTTCTTAGGCAAACAAAATTTTACCATGATGCAATACTATCAACTCTGACATTTATATTATAGATTTCTTTTTAATACAATATATAAAGGGTCAGAAATTTGATCCCCCCCAAATCACACTTTTTCCTCAAAACATCCGTTTTATCACATGTCCTGCCACAACTAGTATTACATGAACCCTTATGCACTGTAAAAACCTTATCATAACAAAACGGATACCATAAAATAGATAGTGAATATTTTTTCTTAAAATTATATATAATTTCGGCTTAATTTGCGGTCAAATGGATTTTTCGGCCTAGAGTCATCCCTGCCACCAAATAGTCAACCACAACCATCATTTTCTTAAATCTCATATATTTAGTCTTCAAAAAAGGTGATTTGGTGTTTTGTTTGTAACCGAGGGGAGGGGTAACTCGAAAATAGAGCACTTTTCAAAGCTCGCCACTCCGTTAACATATAGTTTAGAGTTGATTCGTTTCTTGTTATCAAAATATGTAGAACCAATATGACATCACTATGACTCATAAGGTAATAAGTATGAAATTACTGCAGATAGAAGAAAAATTGATATTGTTGCAATTTAACTGGCTCAAAAATAATATTGTAACACTTTTAAACATTTCCATCATGTGGCCATTATGACGTCTTTATGACATGTTAGTATGTGTTATGCATTTGGTACGGAAAGAGAGACCTGCTATCTATTGCAACTTAAATCAACTGTCTGGATATTCCTTTGTCGTACTGTGCGTGTTGGTATTTCCCTCCCGAAAGTAGGGGGAGATTGCAACACCCTATCCATCACTTTGGTATTACCCTTTACCTTTCCTATACCCCAGTGTTTTTTTTTTTTGGGGGGGGGGCATGGAACGGAGCATAACATGTCAATTGGCAATGAACAATTTAAACTCATTGGACCCAGGAAAATGGGTTTAATAGGGCGAAAAGAATAGAAAGAGCGTAACAACCCCCGGCTCCCCCTTCGGAGACAGGTTAATAATATTCATAATATCAATTTCACAAATCACCCAAAATGCAACTTATTTTCTACAGTCGTAGCTTCCACAAAGGATGCAGGATTTGATTGGTTTTTGGTATTTTCTTAAATAATTTCTCCTCTATTTGGTGACCCAACTTGCAAAAAAAATTGAAACTGTGTTGGTAATTATCACTTTCCCAAAGTCCGGAGTAGAGTCACAACCTCCTGCACGAAAACACTTCTTCGTATACACTTACAAATGAATATCGCCGCTCAATCTCATTACTGAATGTTGACGTCATATCTTGATACAGCTGGGGAGATTTTGGAAATTCTGCAATGTGTGTCGACGTTCGAGAGAACTTTTTAAACCAGGTGGTCAAAATTAAATGCGCAATGATAATGGGAAAATCCGGGATGGTCTCGGCTATCGGGGAAAGCTGAAAACGAATTTAAATCAGACTTTCCGGTTGAAGTGAGTGTTGTGTTGTTTTTTGGTGTTAGTAACGTTGCGTCATGAGTCAACCCGGCAATTTATGGTGAAAATAATGTTGACTATTTGTGTAGATGACTATCTGTGTCGGTATTACTTAGATCATGCCTGAACCCCACCGTGTCATCATTGCAAGGTGAACTATCTTTGAATAAGGTTGAAAATGCATTCTGCATTTGTCCGGCCGTGGAAACAAGTTAACTGGGAAAATGCCACAATGGGATTATTGATTGCTCATAATAATATGCGTCGAACCGTGTTTGTGGGCGCGATCAAGCATTGTTTGCATGCCACGTAAAATGTACACACAGATTTGGTTGTGGTATAGTTGCCACGCGGTTCCTTTGAACTTAGGTCAGGCAGGAATGTACTAAACATGCGCGAATTGCCGTCGGTCACTAGGCTCGGCGCCTGTCACTAGAATCTTCTATACAGGCTTCAATGAGAGTTTGTTTTGTGTCCTGTGAAATTCCATTGTTACTTTTTGTGGCAGGTTTTCTTTAGTAATACCGTTGTCACTGCATCGATCGCGGCAAAGCGATATAGATCACAAGACGGTCGCGGTGTCTGCACATCTATACACATCGAGTGCCTGGCTTTTGTTGAGATGAATGGTAATTGAATTAGGAATTTGTGGTTTCCGCGTTGTGGTGTCCTTTTATCTACTAGGTCCATGGTCCTATAGCCAGAAGGTGCAGGTTTGGATTAAAATTCTGTTTTCGGAATAAATTCATCTTATCATAGTGCGCAAAGACCGTAGGTATATGCCGTCAGTCCCCATTGGGGGACAAGATACATTTCACGGCCCCACAATGCATTAGCGTAATCGAACCATGGTAGCACGTTGCACAGGAATATTGAAAGAAGGCACGTGGCGTAAGATAAAGCAAAGGACTTATGATCAATCGTGAGTCAAGCGTCATATAATGTCAATGTTTTACCCTTCATTCCCCTTTTCTTTTCTCTGCTTCTTTTCCTTATCTCTGCCCCTCCTTCTATTCTCCCTCCCCTTCCCCTTTTTTATCCCCTTGGTTCTAGTCCCAATTTTTTTGTGTGTTTCTGCCGTCTCCCATTTAGTGCCCCCGCTGGTCACGCCACTGGGATTGTGCGCTTGGCAGCTGCCGGTTGCCGACTTCCTGAAGGCAGCGTAATATAATAGGCAACAGCGTTTTGTCACTTGTGTAAAGGGCTATTAAATCTTATATTATTATTATTATTGTGTATTGTAGCCCTGGAATGCATATATCTTTCCACCAAAATGGATGTCTTCATTTACAGGATTAATAATGAAAACGATTACAATGTTGCTATTAAATCAAACTGGTATGAAACCGTCAGAACAGTAGCATATGAAGTTAAGGTGTTGGCATTATGATTTGGGTTTCTAAGGAGTACGAGCAAGCCCGATTTTAGTTACAACTCGGAGATGAGCCGAGCGGTCATTCGTTGGCGAGTTTAGCCGCGCAGATATTCATGAGCGGTTTTTTCCTCTGTGTTTACGCGAATTTATAACGCGTCCATAAATTCGCGTAGACCTCTGCACGTGCAGGCTTTTTAAAAAAAATGCGGGAAGTTACCTTCTTACATGTATCACATCCAGCCATGGCCCGGTATCTCGGAATCGGGAATACCAGAGGCCAGTTTCTTTCTTCTAGAAATTCAAAGCTACAAGGTTATAACTCCGATCATATCAGAGATCCAGTGAGTGAGTGAGTGATGAGTGAGTGAGTGAGTGAGTGATGGGGAGTGGTGAGGAGTGAGTGAGTGAGTGGTGAGTGAGTGAGTGAGTGGAGTGATGAGTGAGTGAGTGAGTGAGTGAGTGAGTGCGTGAGTCTTTGGAAATGTCAAGTGCATAAACCAATCATGAAAAAAAACCCCGGTAATTAACCTGACTTGTCAGTAATATCTGCTTTCAGTAAAAAAACAGTCGTGCGTGCCTTTGCTGAGAAATATCATTGGCGTATCCAGCAGGAGAATTTTGGTGCTCGAGCCCCGGGTTTTTGCTTAAAAACATAATCAAATAACCTTTATGGTGATCCCCGCCCACCCCACTGGGACCACAGTTTGCCGGGTTTCTGAGACTCTCTAAATTTCTTAGATTTCAAAACTTAACCTAATGGATGCTATCAAGGAACAAATCCAAGTTTAGATAACAGTTAAATAAAATTCAATGTAATAGGAATTAGAATAGAATAAACAATTTTAACTCAAATCAGATTGTCCTGCATTTAATTAAGAATATAGAGAGGACAGACAATGAAATTACATTAATTAAAGACAATGATTTCGCTCTATAAAAGTAAATAAAGGCAAACGAGTCGATTCTTTTTGAGTTCATATGCTATATGAAATAATTAGGCCTATATATCTCGAATTCGGTAACATATGCTAAAACATGCTTTCAAGTGAAACCATTAGAGGAAATGATGCTTGCCCGTGGAGATCATTAATTGTTAAATGCAATGGCCTTATGAAGTGTTCGTCTGTCAGTTTTTTTCATCAGGTGGATAAATATGGGGGAAATTGTAAATTTAATTTCGGCTGATTTCCAATTCTAAATTTTAAAAACTAGACCGTAAAGTTATTGATGATTGCTTGGTCAAATATCACCATTGTCGTTATGTTCATCACGTTCCTAGGACTTTTCTAAGACGCGCCTGGTTATTAAGCCGTTCTCCACCTAGCTTTTCACCGCACCCAATTTGTTGTTTTTGCTGCGTGACAATATAGGGCGTAAAATAAGGCGAGACGCAGCGCCTCTAGTGAAGACGGGAAGTTCATCAAAATTCCCTCTACAAATGACCGTTTTCGGCGGTTTTCAGAAAACTAATATGGTGACACCATTTTTTTATTCGTTTTTTTCAAGGATGCAACTTAGACCTAAACAGATGTGAAAATCAGAAAAAACGACCGGCCCTTTGTTATCCTTTTTGGGGCACGTTAGTATAGCGCCATCGCATTTTTCCATAGAGTTGCGTGGTAAATAATGTAAAATTTTGAGCAAAAATGTACTTTTTGAAACTCGTTTTTCTCACAAAACGAATATGGTAAGCCCTATTTTGATTTCAGATTTGTTATCAGCACAAATGAATTTACTATATATCAAATTTTAAAGAAATTCGACGGCCATTTAAATCATGGATGCCAACACCTTAAATGACAGCCGAAATATTTGCACAAAAACCATATTAATTAAAAATAAATAATCAAAAAACCATTTGTTTTTTGCCTTCTGTATTTAGCTGAAAAATTGAAGGGTGGAAAGGCTGTCATTTTTCCAAAGTGAACGGGAAGATGGAAGCGTTTTAAAGTGATAAATGATGAAATTCCCCTGAGCATCAGGGCAAAAAGAGGTCCAGTCTCTTGGAAAACGCGTTGGTTACCATGGCGCAAATCTGGAAACAGGAGAAGATCTTGGTCTCCGAATTCTTGATATTTGCCACGAGGACGACCCTCCCTTCGCGCCATCTTCGAACAAGTACCCTTTACCATACCTTTAGCACCAACTGCCAAGCGCATTCTGTAAGGATCCTCTCTTGATTGCCCTTATGAGACAAGACAACAACGAGTGAAACAGGTTACCATTCCATTGAAACCCGGTGCAAATTAAAAAACACTATACAATCTTAAAAATAAGGCTTCCACGACGTAATAATGAAACACGTGGTCAATAATCATAACAAACAACATGTACAGAATATGGGAATATGATGATACCTATAGTCGACAGTAAGAGTACTACCAAAATTAACGCCGACGAAGAAAAGGAACAAAAATATGAATTCAGTGCACATCAGCCTCAAGTCAGATGCAAGCTAAAAGACCGCAAATGCCTAGAAAGATCGGGGGTTGTTTTTTTTGTTTTGTGTTGTCCTCCCCTCTGTCGGAAAACTAAAACCCTAAGCATGGCTTATGAGTATGATAAGGCTACACTGCTCCCTCAAGATATTGAACCACGTCATGCATTTCAAATATGCAGTGTCATCGGTCGCTCTCGCGTTCATTTGAATACCAGTTTTGACGTCTCACTCGAGTGAATCACAGGAAAAGTCCTCTTCCAATTCAAACGAAAATATATTGACCACTTCTTCAGAATCGACACGACGCATTATGACAGAGAGGTATCATGCGAGAACAATATAATAAAATGGAAACCTCTCTCTGAATGAACATTCATGTGATATAAGGCAGAAGATTCAAAGAGTCAAAGTCAAGGAATTGAAGACGTTATAAAACCAGAACAATCGAAACACTTTCATTCATCTGATGGCTCCTCTGAATCTGGAATGATGATATGATTAATGATCGCACTGCTTTACGAAAGGACTTTCATGAAGACATGAAAAGAAAAATGAAACAATCATATAGGCCTATCACTGACACATTTGACCAAGCAGAGAATACACAATTGGGCTGGCGAAGTAGCAACCGTGGACCTACAGGAGACGTTTATAATGACAGTACGCAGATATACAGATACACCTAATTAGCAATGAAGAATCTGGGTTTAGTTTTTATCGTGGAGGTGTATTGCCTCAATTTGCATAAATCCATATTTATATTGATCACCAAGGGTAACATTTCATAACAAAGATGAAATTTGTTTTTTAGCTGGCTGGATGAGAATTGTAGTTATTTTTTGTAAGTGCCTGAGCTGTAAAATGCTCTTCTTTTTCATCAAAAAAACGTGAATGAGTTAAAATAGCTGAATTCCCATGGACCGTTCCCTTTGCCACAACGGAGTCGTTTGAAAATTTAAAAAAATCAAAGTCTATATAGTTTTTTAATTTTGGCTAATCTCATACATGTAAGTGAACAATTATTAGTAACATTGGCGTAATAAACTCTTTTGTGCTAAGATTCATCACACACCATTACAAAAATATTTACCTTTTTTGTGCAATAACAAGCAATTTCATCATGGACCTTGCTAAACCTTTAATGTATAAAACTCTTATGGGAAAATACGTTTTCATTTTTAACAATGTCTTACTTCTAATTTCACAGCCAAATAATAAAATTCATTTTTATGGCTGATTTGGGTGGCCTTAATAACCCTTCTCATGTGGTACACATTTGTGCAAAATTCCATTTGGGAGAAGTGGTTTCCTTAGGGGGTCATTGCCCCCCCCCCCACCACGTGGGCACTAACAGAGTGAAAACCCATTGGTCACTTAGACAAGCGGGACGGCCATGAACAGAGGCTTATTTATCGAAAACGCGGCAATATGCCCAAAACATCTACATTTTGTGTTATATAGAAAATACAGTGTTTGAAGTTTTTGGAAGTGAAATCTGTAATAATTTGCTCATGTAGAACAATAGATATAGGCTAATTTTCATACAATATGCATACGAAATTAGGTATGCACGTATTTACAGAAAAGTATCTGGAACTTTATCAATTAAAGAGTTATCGATTTCGTTTCTTTTTAATGATTTAGCCAATGAATCTACCAAATTATAATGGTAAGAAAAACGGCATAATCTCTTTGATATAAGTATGTAACAGGTCGATATTTTCAGATTTTTACATATTTTGGGGATTTTAGATGCTATCTTTACTTATAAACTTTTATACATATATTATGCTGTACGTTTTTCTTCATAATATGTATCCATAACATTTTATAAGGACGGTGAGCATTTTGAAGTGTTTTGGTTTAATTTCAGCCGAGAAAATGCTTCGTTTCTTAGAGTGCATGAAACCCAAAAATCTGCATTTTTACCGATCTGCGAGGCGTAACAACTATGCAGTGCATGGGTTCCCTTATTGATCGGTCGGCAGTGTTGACCCTCAACAATTGAGGGGTTTCGGCTGTGAAGCAAAATCACATATACACCAATATTTAAGTATTTCAGGCTTATGTTTGTGGTAGGGGGGAGGGGAAGCCGGACAAACGAAAAGAAGTTCGTTAAAATGACTTCGTCAACCTACTGGTCGGTTTGCTATATCATTTGCAAGCGAGATGAGGGGTGGTAACCCCCCCCCCCCCCCCCCTTGGTAAACCGTGTTACAAAAAAAGGCTTGGGTTAAATATGTTCCTAATTTTACCAGACTTTACCTTTTAAATCCCGGTAAACTCCGCGTATTCAATAATCTTCACGCTTTATTACTTATACCTAACATAAAATTACAATTTGGAAGCAGAAAAATGTAAATAAACAGTGGTTAGAAAATAATACTACACATTTTGAAAAAGGGTAGTATTTAAATACGCTGACCGTTATATTTTCCGTAATATTACGTTCTTTCCAACTTGTTTTTAATGTAAGAATATGAACTATGAGAATCGTTTTACCTATAAAATGTATTAAATAACGTCGTGAGTAACGTCATTAAGAATGCAAAATCTTATTTTCCCTTTTATCTTTAAAAATAGTTTTAAAAAAACTCTTGTAGAACTTGATTCCTGCTTTTCGTATAATTTACTAGGCGACCCCCGGGTTTCGCGATCACCTGGGTTTTGCGATCACCTGGCTTG